>JASAND010031799.1:0-33667 GCA_030248195.1 Trissonchulus latispiculum | reverse complement strand
ATACTTCGTTCAGTTACGTATTGCTGGAAAAGCACAACGAAGAGGATATCCTCATTGACAACACTCCTCCCACCGGCCCCAAAGCTAAAGATCCAAGGTCAAAAGGGGGCTCGCGCTTTTATCCTCTCCCAAGCGCAGGAACGGGATTCCGATAGTATGCATCTTTAATATTCGTCAATACATTACATTAACAATGCAAATGCAATAACGAGGATGCAATTTACTGTATTTCAACGAGGTTTTGATATGCTTTTGTTCGGAGTTTTTCGACTTCAGAGTATATGAAACCTGCTCGTGTTACGCTGCATGTCTACAGTGATTTTATATTGTTACACAACAGCTTATTATAGACTCGGAATTGCCACTGAGCCATATATGCTGCACAATAATTGAAATTAATAGATTTCAAATCGCTGTGTCTGTGTATATAAATGCAGGAGGAATGAAACATAATTGAAAACATTATCTGGCAGAGTTAGAGGATTAATTTGTCTTTATCATGTTTTCGATTGTACAGACAAAACTGTAATTTTGTAGTTAACGCTGTTATAATTTTAGCTGAGAATGTATATGCAGTTGGGGATTTGCTGGCATCGAGACTACTGAAGCGTACAATCTTGCTGGTGATGAGTCTTTTACTGATATGACTGGGAAAGCAAACGGTAAAAGTTGAATGTTATATTTGTAAACTTGCGTTGACTAAAAGTTTCAGATAAAGACTCTCTCAAATAAGATAATAATAAGTAAGCAACGATTAGCCTTAGAAGCAGCCTGATTTGAGATGCCGATCAGGGATTTTTAAGTGCAAGTTAATGTGAGAAGTTGGACATAGGTGTGCGAATTGGTTCTATTATAGGAATTGTTCAGCTCGTCAAGAGCTTTCAAATGCTACAAATATTGGGGGGTATTTGAGAAAAATTTTTATATCCGGAAAATCTGGTTTACGCGGATTCAGGGATTGAGTTTATTTTCAAGAGTTCGCTGTGCGACCTTAATACTGTGAATACTTGTTCAGAGAAATGCTTTAATATTTTAGGTTCAGCCTTGTTCGGGATGGAAAGTGTAGAAGTTGGTGTGGGAAGTTAGATGGTTGGTTTATCACTGCTGCTGCTATCTTGCGCCATAGGTTTGATAATGTGGTTTGTAGGAACCAAGCACCGAAGCCCATCAAAATCGCCAGGGCCACAGGGCGATATTCAACTTATTGATTTTTCTCGTTCTCACATCGATGAATTACAAATCCTGGCTTGAGTTAATCCTGTGAAATGAAACTGTATCAAAATGTTGTTGGACTTTATACGTTTTCGTTTACATGTGCATTGATGCCAGGCGTTTGACGTTTACTTTGTGACTTGGAAATATTCGTGTTTTATTTGCTAATTGTGTAACATTAATTGTTAGATCTAAAACTTGTGCCTACTTTTTATACCCGCATTTAATTTTACGTTTGCTTTGTAATGACTGAATGACACAAATATTTTGTTCACGAGGTTTCTGTTAATTATAGTTATGTAAGTCACCATGTCATTTGTTGTACGATTCGTTAGCTAGATTTGTTAACTAGAATTTTTAAAGTTTAGTTTCTTTGTTGACAATGCTATTGGACGACAGTTTTGGTTTTGAAAATAAATGAAAAATCTGGAGCTGACTGAAAGGAGTTGTAATTAAGGTGTCTGAGCAGCTATCACTCTTGAAAACCTAAATGCTGCACAGGTGCTTATTCGCTATTTCACGGCAACTCTTTTGAACTTAAGCTGAAACTGATTTAGGCTTCGGAGTGTAACGATAATTATATTGGGTTGATAACTCACACTCCAACCAAATTTGGCATTAGTCTTTCCTCTAAAATTGAGGTTAATAAAGTTTGGATCAGACAAGAATGAATTTACATAAAATTATGCTTTATATCAAAACGACAGCTCTAAGCAGGTTTGGTTTTTCCCAATTTTTGCGCATCATTTCGGAAGAAAATCCGCGCACACCAGCAATTATAAGGCCGGTGTGCGCGGATTATATAATTATAAGGCGGCATAGAGAAGGTTTTCAACTGATTTTTGATCAATTACAAGAATTAGGTGACCAGATTCGAAACATTCCGGTCGTAACTAGAGCTCAAGCCTTACGTCACGCGCAAAATATGGCCGATATTAAAACCTACATTGCGCCTTTTAAGAGCCTAAGTCCCTACAATGGACGGGAGACTGCACTAACGCAAGAACAATGGATCACTAGTTTTGAGGCAATTATTCAGGCTCACGGCATTGCAGAGGAAAAGAAACGGTCCCTGCTTTTAGCAAAAATTGGTGAAACCGTTCTCCACCGTCTTTCTTCTTTGGGTTTGCCTGATACGTACGAAGAGTTGGTGAAGCTTTTGAAACTTTTGTATGAGCCAGTCACTAGAACTGCGGCTGAACATTCTCGGAATTTTTATGTACGTATACAAAAGGAGGATGAAAAAGTGCAAGATTTTGCAGCGGATTTGGAAATTCTCGCCCGGAAGGCATTCCCAAATGAGACGGAAAACGGTCGAGCGGTGAATATTTTTGAACAGTTGAGGAAAGGCCTTAGATCAGACCTTAAAACATTGGGTGTTTCATTGTTAGCCGATCTGGAATGCTGGGGTCAGAATATGGAGAAATTGCGCAAAATAGTGGTTCAGCTTTCGCGGTTGGAGGAGGAACAGCTACCAGAAACGTCTACCTCCCCTTCCACTTCTAAGAAGGAAACAAAACCGAAAGCTAAGGTGTGCAGTGCCTCTTCCAGTGTTGATACTGAAAAGGATGATGCTCTTTCAAAGCTGCAAGGACAACGTTTTGATTTGAAACTCAAAAACGCGCAATTGGAACTTACGTTGGAAGAAGCTAAGTCGGCGAAAACGGAGTCTCAAATTAAGGAGGTTAACAGCGTGTCCACTCCAACGGTAGCAGCGGCGCAAACTCCTCAAACAACGCCAGCGCAAAATGTCCCAACGCAGCAGCAGGCATCTGGTCAACAAACGCAGCAAACCCTACGTGATTATAGCAATGTGACATGCTATAGGTGTGGAAATTTAGGTCACACTTCTGCGAATTGTGCAATGCGGCGTGGTAATTCTAACTTTCAGCGTGGCCGCGGGCGTGGAGGTAATAATAGAGATAACTTTCGAGGCAACTATAACAATCAGGGTTGGAATCAGAATTCGCGAGGCAATAATAGCAACAATAATAACTGGACGCGAAATAGTAATAACTTTCGAGGTAACCGGCGCGGTAGAGGGAGCTCACAGCAGCAACCGCAGAATGGTCGTGCGAATATCCTTATGGATTCTAGTGGGCAAGCATTTCAAATTATGTCCTATGAGCAGTACCAACAGGCGCAACCTAATCTTTCATATATTGTACCAATCAATGGGAATGGTCAGAATTTTGAGATTGCGGGCGGCGCAACCTCCAAGGCTCCCAACCCGCAGTAAGTCCGTCCACATCTGGAGAAAATTCTACCCCCACTTGTATTTCTAATTCAGATCCAAAAGTGTCAGCATTGCTTTCTAATTCTCATAACATCATGGAAAGTTTGACAAAACTCTACCCGGCGCAGACTATATCGTCTGCTCAGATTTGTTCAGTCTTTTCTTCATATGCCAGTGTAGTAAAGTCAAATCTTCCACCGAATTATGCTTTTGGAAGTACAAATTTATCTCCTCCCTCCTCTTTTCAGAATAGCCCTAGTACGTATGTGCGTACATCTCCTCCCTCTAATGTTTCATGCTTTCAGAATAGTTTTTCTGGAAATTCTGTACCGGTTCAGCAAAAGGTGCAACCAATTGACTTCTTTCTGCAAGATGAGCAACATTGGGTCAAGTTGGTACCAATCGACAGCAGCAAAGTGGATTTGCGCAATGTGCGAAGAATTCCATCAATCACTCCAGCGCGAAATTTTCCAAAGGCTTCAACGCAAGCGAAATTTCCACCTGTTTTTAGAAATAATGCCAGAATTTTTCAGAATTCTAATTTTCGAACTCAAAATTATCGTTACCCCCAGAATCGCTTTTTACCACCGCGATTTTCTTTGCCAAATTTCCGGTACAATATGCACCCCCCACCAAAATTTCAGCAGCCTAGGTATTTTCCTTTGGGAATCGTATTATTTTCTCCTCTACATATGGAAATCCCCTGATGCAAGGGAGTAGCATGTTTGGTTCAAATAATCAATCGAGGCTTCCGGATACGACCCTTCAGGATCATAGCCAGGAACGTCTCAAGCATAGAGGTGAACCAGCTCATATAACTATGGGTGCCTCTGTGAACTCCAATAATAGGTATGTGCCTCTACGACATCGTGTTTTTTATTCATCCTCGTATAGAGACGGAAGAAGGAAGTTAAAAGAAAGCAGACAAGGACTACAAAGTTTAGATAACATAGATGATGCACATGCTATGACTATTTCAAAGGAACTAGTCGCGAATACTATTCAAGATAAGGAAGAAGTAAGTGGAACCAACCAAGACGAGTTATCAATGCCCGAATCGGTAAGTTTAGAGCAACGGACGACACACTCAGGTAAAAGGATAAAGGTAGCAGATCAAGATTTTCCCGATACATTTCTCTTTGTGGATATTTTGCCCTTGGTAAGTGAGTTAGCGGATGAACGGTCTGATGATAGTTCAGATTCAGAATCGGATGTTCTTGATTACAATCTAATGGGTGATACTACGTTAGATAGCGGAACTGTAGACACTAGTAAGGAAGGAATAACCACAGATGCATCCGATAATCACATGACATCTGCACTTCAAAGTGACGAAAATGATTGTTCAAGTTTAACAGTTAAGCAGGACATAGGTGACACAACTTTGGCAGTAGCACCATCACTCAGTGCACCAAAAGAATTTTCATTTGTTAAGTCACTTCATGATTCGTTAAGTAATTTGTCCAGTTTGGCTAACATAATAACTTCTCAGCCAAAAGCGATAGCGTCTCCTTTTCAACGTTTGTTTTGTAACGCTTTTCACATTTCTCAACTATGCATGTTTTCACTACTTGAGTTAGTATCACTTCTGCACGTATATGTTTACTTACTGCCTAGAGTAGCTTCAGAGACTTTGCTTGTTCGGATGGAACTGTTCCAAGGATAGTCATAGATTGTGGATCTACAGATTGATACAACTGGTGTCTAACAATTCAGTCACTGCCATGGTATTTCACTCATTCCTAAGTCACAACCACGGTATAGACTTTTGATCAAGGATATGTACATTTATGGTTTGCCATATTTCAGTTTTCCTGGCATTTTACTATATACGTATACTCACAGACGAATGACTTTGATGTTGACTTGAATCAAGAATTGTCTTTGATACTAATTTGCATAGATATTTGACATTTGGCATAGACATAGCACTTGACATTGAGTTGGTGGAGAGAATGTTATTACTAATGATTGGCACTGAGATATTTCGTATTGCGTTCATGACTTAGATATTTAAAGATGTGCTTTTTATGCTTAATATTTAGTTGTGTTCGATGGGCACAAGTGGCTAAGATAGATTTCAGAATTGGTCAGTACTGGTTAACAACAACGGCAACTATTAAAGCCAAAGTAGTCTCATCGTGCTACGTTCCACTGATCATCGTCGCCAACCCCCTATAGTTACCATCAGTCAGGACTTACAATCCTTCCAATGGTCGACGTATGATCCTAGAGGATCGTAGGTGCGATTGGACTTTTGGTGTATTGGGTATTGACCTGGAGGTCAGTAGGCGGTATTACCAGGGTTCAGGCCTTAGTTTTTTCTTTTTCTTTTTGTTTTTCTCTTTTTGTCGTTTTGCAAATACTAAAAACATCTAAATTTACGCAGTTTGAAACGACTTGTCACGATTTATTTTTCTTAAAAGGATGATGTTTTGCTTGAGGATTTGTTTTTCACGATGTGGAACTAAAACTGGATTTTATTTGTTCTTAGATTTCAAAGGCAATTTAATTGGACTAGAAAGAGGCTAGAACGTGCAAGATTTTTCTAAAAAGGAATGGATAAAGCCTCAAATTTAACATAGCAGCGGGTAATTTTGATAATTGTAGTCATCTGAGCTGCTCTGATTTTGGATTTATTGTTTTTTGTAATTGCCTACAGTCAATATGTATAATCCAGTGTACGTACGAGTATTTTGATTTTTGAATCTCTTGTTTGTGTTTGTTTTGTTGTTTAGAATATTTGAATTTTATAGCATTTTGTATAGTCGCGTTTAGACATGTATTTTGATAGTTTGATGATAGCTACGTTAAACGGAAATGCCTAAAAACACAAATATCATAAAAATCCAAAAATATTGTGTTTTGCTATTTGATATGGTTACTTATGTTATTCTACTTAATTTTGGTTGTTCTTTGTGGTTGTTAATCATTAGCTAGTTACTACTGATAATTTTTGTTTGTTTTCAGCTCGTGCCATTGATAGTATACATATGTGTGTTGTAATTTTGTAATACATTTCACGGAGCAAGCTCGGCTTTAAGAGTTTCTGTGCATAAGTGTTCTGTAGAAATTTAGTTTTTCAAGAGAGCAACTCTAGTCATGAGTGTATAGAATTTTCTCTTCTCTCTTTCACTTTTCTTTTCTTCTTCACTTTTCATCTTTTCTCTTTCACTTCTCGATTCTTTCTCTTTCCCAGATTCTATCCTAGATTTCTTTAGAATTTCTATCGTATTTTTTCGCTATCTTTTGCCTGTACAGTTTGGCGACTCAGTAGAGTCTGCACTATAATGTATGTGTGTGTTTTTCTACGACTACGGATATAACTACCGAGCGATGACGCGAAATATTGATCAGCTCCGATCCTGAAATATATTGAGTTAGCCGTTCGATCTCTAACGAGAACACGGTTGTGAACTCTTTCCAAAGAAGCTAAATTACATTCCTCCTCATTCCAAATTGACTTTAAATTGCCATGACTACAACAACTACAACTTATCGATTAAAATTAAACTTTCATATATGTTTTTTATTTGTTTGTTTGTTCTTTATATTTGTCTTTGATTTTGCTCAGTTTACTAACCCCGTAAAAGTGTCTTCTAACAACCGGCAGCTAAGTTTTTGCCATAATTTTGTTGTCCTTGCTTTCAGTCATCTTGAACTTTATGTTTATGCTTTATGAGTATGTACAGTTTTGAAATTTTTCTCTGCCATATATACTTTTGATTCGTTCAGTATTTTATTTATACGTGTATCCCCTTCCTCAGCATTTTCCCCTATGTTTAAGTGCTTTATTTTGTGCCTTTAATTTTTATCTTGTTTAGGATCAGGCGATCTTTTTCTTTAACCGGCGGAGGATGTAGTAAATTTTTACTTGATTTAAAATATTTATATAATGTATGGAGTTTTAATTGGATTTCTTTTCTTATTTAACATTTATTTGGATTCTTATAGTTCGAAATTTATTTGCAATATACGATATACCTCATACCTTGTGCATTGATTTTTGGTTTTTGTTACGTAGGATTTTGTGCATTGTTAGTGAATTAGGTTCAGTTTTCGACAGATAAGATATCTCACGATATCACTACTTGATAAATAGGAAAATTTAGCCTAGTTCTCTATATTTTATAGTACTTTATGTAGTCTGTATAGCTTAGTTAGGTCATTTTCACTTGTGTACAGATACTTTGAAACTTTGTGTACAGAGAAATGTTGTATTTGTACTGTTTGTTTTTGAAAATTTGCTATATGTGTGAATGTAAACGTATGTTTGTGAGCGTAATTGTGACAGATCAATGAATGTAGTATGATTGTTGTATTTCTCTTTTCATTGTGGATTTATATAATAGTGGTATTTGGTTACTATTTTTATTGTGGGTTCGTTCCGACTCTTTTCAGTCTTCTTTTGAGCTTTACTTTTGAAGTTTTATAGTTTCTAACTTTGACCGTATTGTATTACTTATGGTGTTCTTTTTGGCTAATGGGTGTTTTGGTATAATTCCCCATATTTTGCTTATATTGAAAGACTTTCAAGTGCTACCATTTTATAATTAATTTCTAATTAACTTTACTTGTTACGTTTTCACTACCATGGACTTAAACGTGCCAGGATACTGACATAACTGGTCACATGGTATATACTTATTGTGAAATTCTCTAACTCTTTTCATTTGAATTATTGGTAGCTCTTCTCCTTACTGCTTTTTAGCAGGCGCTAAAATTTTCTTCACTGGGGGAAGATGTGAAATATCACTAAAATTAACATGCAAACGGTCAACCTAAAATGTACTTCTGTGTAAAATCATCAGTTCTTATAGCTAACCTGATCTGCAAGATTTGTCTGATTCAGTGTAGTGTGGTGTTACCGTCTGTACCGGTTGGGCTCTTGTATTACTTACCATTAAAATCATTTGTCCGCCACGTGGTTATTCTTGGTTGGTGGTGGTTGGTTACTGCCGAAGCCCCTGGAGTTCATCAGTATGGTAACGTTTAGTTGTTAGATAGGTAATCAGATAGAGGTGACTGTAGCAGTGCACCGATGAGACTATAAAGTAGACTTCTAGTTGGGGTCTATCAAAATTGAGCAAAAATTTGTTCGTAAAAGCAATAATTCTAAGGACTGTTTCAAAAGACGTACAGTTTCGCTGGATTACAAGAAATAAATTTTTGACATTAAAATTTATACGTAGGTAAATGAATGATTAAGAGTCGTAGTCATTTCCGATGAAGCCAAACTAATTAAAGTTTAAATTTGACAGAATGGAAGCCAAAAGTGAATGATCCTTTCAAGGCTACTTTGGCGAAGTTCATAAAGTCATTTTCAGAATGATATTTAAATTTATCTCGAATTAACACAAAACACTACTAGTCGATTCTATTCTGAGAAGACCTTAGGGTCAGACTATTACCCAAGACTATTTTAAATATCTGAAGTAGAAAAATTTAATTCTAAGCCGATATCTGAAATGTCCCTGTTGTGTAAACCGTTCAACTGACACCCATGACAATTTGCTGTTTGTCTTAAGTACTCTGTTATAATCTGCCGAAAGTTATAATACGCTTTGAATTTCAAACATAGAAGTTGATGATTCTTGGGCGACTGCAAATATGTAGGATCAAATCAGCCGGTAGAGACGATTTTAGTTGTTACGAATTGCAATTTTAAGATCTGATAAGAGGTTAGCTCCTACTGCTGTCGATGTTTTATCAGCGGAAAAGGCATAGACGTGGGAAATTATGCGGACACGGCAAATAAGACAAACCTATAGTTATTAACTTCGGTAAATCTAAGTTCAAACGACCTAGTTGTATGACAAAAATGTTACCTTCGCTAAAGGATCTAAGAATTAAACGTATAACTACTAGTTTGCGTAATTATATTCGGTGGAATCACGTACCAGCTGTTTGTAAAAAATTAATGAATTTGAACTTCCCCGATCAGTTGCATTTGCATCAGCTTTTGCAATATATTTCGAAGAATTCTGATGTACAAACTGCTTGCCTGGCAGGCAATCAAGAAAAGG
Source organism: Trissonchulus latispiculum (assembly GCA_030248195.1). NCBI lineage: Eukaryota > Metazoa > Nematoda > Enoplea > Enoplida > Ironidae > Trissonchulus > Trissonchulus latispiculum. The sequence goes on along the minus strand of JASAND010031799.1, from coordinate 24,193 downwards.
TGGCTGAGAACATGCCTTTTTATTTATAATTCAGTGCGCCTGCCAGTGGTTTGATAAGAGTCGCAACATTCTAATCCTCCGGAACAGTGACAAAAATAGAACCCTTTTACCAAAGTTATGCTAAAAATCACCATGCCGGTAACAGCATCAGTACTGCCTCTATTTCAAATTTGGACAGTACGTTAATTTTGGTGAATTCATTTTCTCTGGTTGTCGTTTGATTGCTGTTGTAACTATGGCACAGAAGTGGTTGCTAGTTGCATGTACTACCTGCTCGGTGAAAATTGGAAAAGTCATGTCCAAGGTTGCGATTTATTCATATCATGGTTGCGCGATGGGATTTTTCGAAGTCCGAAATGGATCTTTGGATTTTTAAATTTTTCACAATGCACCGAACAAACTACTTTGATATCTCTACTTGAGGAAGGCGTTATTTTCCGGTATTGCTGTAGGCTGTAAGCTCGTAGGAGCCATGTCGTAGGGTCTTCTTTCCTGTTTGCTGCAGATTTGGGTGTTCACAACGGATTTTTAAGACTTTTGGATTTTGAGATCCATATGTCGACTACTCTACAATTGATAAGCGGCAAAATAACATCTAGTAAGAAAAAGTAGTTGTTTGCAATGCAATAAAATTAAATAGTTCTACAGGAAACACATGATCATTTCAAACTAGTGTTGCTTCGTTTGCTTTTCCCAGACGATTAGCAAGTTTCAAACTACCGTTTCGTATACAGTATCTGCAGGGATGCTATTACACTCTGTTTTCAGTAAAGTTGACCTCCCTCTGCACAGCGCCTAAAATTTCTAGGAATTTCGTAACCATCGGCATCTGTTGGTGAAAGTAACACAGACAGTTGAGGTGCTGAGGTGTCAATCACAGGTGTTTTTTCTTGACAAAAGCAATAAAATTACTATTAACAAAGCAGAGGAAGCAACGGTTGTTACACTTGAAGCGCTAGTCACTTTGATTAAATCAGTGTTCTTTCGTTAGACTTCTCAGGTTGTGCTGTACTGTCACTGACATTGGTGGACGAGATGACTGCAGGGAATGATGTTTGCCTGGTGCCCCATCAATTTCTGTAATCGGGATCACACTTGTTTGAGTACTTGCGATTGTTACTGCCGATCTTGTGTCACGTGTCGTCGCTTCGTCTGGTATGTTTCCGTACTCGTCCGTGCATTGCAAATCCTGTTGTGACTGCCTGAAAGGGAATCGAAATCCACATCATTTTTCCAAGATATGCAACCAAACTTTTCGCATTGTACAACAAAGTTTATGCGTCGAATGCCTGACAATTTTGAAAACTTCTTTCCGAAAGTTATGTTACAATTTACAAATAAGTTGATTTATAGTCAGAGACATGTGGTAGCATTGGCTTCTCAGAAATGAAATACAATCCCTCGTTACAGTCACTCAAGTTGAACAGGCTGCAACACTGACACGATCCCTGACAATTGAATGGCTCACCTGAAATATTGCTTTAGGGTAATCGACGATTGACAAAAGGAGTTCTGATTGATCAAAGATTGAATGCTTGATTCACCTGTGATTAATGATGACACAACAAGGTATTTATGTTACGTGCAAATTGTGTTCCAGTGCAAATTGTAATTTGCACGTGAATATCGTGAAAATTGTAATTTGGATGATGAAATCGTGCAAATTAAAGTTTGCATGGTTGTTTTCCGTGCGAATTGCAGTCTGCATGGAAAGTACCGTCCAAATAAATTGTAAACTTACGTCTCAGGTTTGACCTTATAGTTTTAAAAACGTTGTTTACTTAAAAACTTTGTATGTACACTTTTTATAATCTCAAAAAATGGTATCTTATTTTGACTATTGAATTGAATTTTGATTTTTCAGTAAACTTTTACTGTATTTTGGAAAGAGCGTATTTTTCCAGATTTTTTGCAGGTCGAATTAAATATTTGCTGAAAACATTGGTTACATCATTCGATACCTCTATCAAATAAATAGGGGCCATTTTTAGTTACGTATTATGGAATCGCTCTTCGTTATGAAGAAATCAACAAATTTGGTAAGTTACCACTTTCGCTAGAAAACTGCTATCGAAGTAACTGAAAAGGGTCTCGGAGTATTTTTGTGTTGAACATGCCCGCTTAGTGACAACCCTCAATCTGGAATACTATATTCTCTACAATCGCAGGAAGAATTAAGTTTTTTATTCCGAAGTAAGAAAGTTGGTTATAGCTCAAAAGGAATCGCCACCATGAAATATAAACTTTTTATATTAATTTCAAAAAATGGTATCATTAAATATGCACGAAGACTGCCTTTGATCACCCATTCCTCTGGTCTCTCCGGGTTATGGCCACGAATGGCCCCCCCTTTCGTATACAATACAAATACATTGCTCTTATCTAGTCCGAAATCCATACACTGTTTAGCTTCAATTGATGATTTGATACCACGTTTGGAATATTTAAATTTTGAAAACTACTATGCTACTGACAATGTCAAATCAGGTGACTGGACGTTTGTCCAAAGTGCCAATTTATACTATTATAGTTTATCGTCTGCACTACCCGCTCCTGGGAAGACCAGATAAAAGTGCATTGATCCATCCATGTTAGCGATCTTCCACGGGTCGCACGTTGATTATTTGTCACACTGATGACCATAATGGTCTATGGTTTTGGTGGTGTCCCGTTTTAGGGCTCGAGGAGGCAAAAAGGTTGCTGCGCTTTGTCCGCTGTTCGAAGAAGTTGCAGAATTTATTTCAAAAAAAGTATCGTTCAGAAGAAGTCACTACATCAACTTTAAATAAAATTGAGAAATGTTTTCGATGCGCGCTTTATGTCCATGCTTGCGATGAGACAGGCTTGAAGAAAGAATTTACTAGAAAACCAGCAAAAGATCAAGTCGTATTGGTGTGAGTCAACTTGCTTTTGTGGCAACATCATTTTTCATTCGTGCCTGAATTAGACGCATTTCTCAGCTGCGTGTACTGCAAAACCTGTGGTAAATTTTTCAAATTTGATTCGTACAAAAATGCCCACAACTTCTTCTCGGTGGCAAAAATATTCGAAACAGGGAAGTACATCCCGCAAGTTTGTATCTAAAAAGGGTTGCCAGAATTTGGTATTAAGTTTGACTATATATGGCTCAGCATTTGAAAATTTAACTAAATATATTGCAGTTTTCACTTTGCACTTGTTACAGCCAACCGCAAGTTGCACAAGCTCCAACCTTCAATATACACAAAGGCATGAAGTTTGCGCTATTGGACTTGTTTCAAACGTGCCAATGCAACTGATGTATGTATGTTTCAAGGTGAAACGTGTGTGAAAAGTTTCGTAACTCGGCATCTTGAAATTAGTTTAATGGTTACTGAAATTACACAGAAAGCAGCATCAAGACTTTTTCAACAACTGGATGCGTTGGAGTCGAATTATCGCAACACGAATCAAACAGAAACCTTACACGTTTCTTGAGGTTACGTCAAGCGTTTCTTTCCAATCTTCACAAGTTTCCCGTTTCTGGCTGTAGCTGTAACGTTTAAAAATACGACATAGGTCCTTTAAAGTGTCAGCTGTTCACCTAAATTGTCAGGCAAGAAGAAAAAATTGTATCCATTGTGAAAAATGGAAACAGATATCTTTCTGTTTGCACAAAGTTCTGGTTCTGGTCTTTCTTGAAACAATATTATCTAGGTAGCCAAAAGTTATTTTTACGCGATTACATTCATTCATTTGGCAGTTTTGACTTGGAAAAACAATACTTTTGCTATTCTATTGCAAATCCTGCTGGACTAGCAGCCGTAGAACCACCTAAGTTCTGTGACTTTTACAGCGAGTTGTCTGGGAACAATGTGCTGGAAACAGAACATCAAAAATTTCAAAATTCATTAAATTCTGGGTTTAATTCAGACTCGGGTTTAGCTCAGTTTAAACTAAAAGAGGCCCTTTAACAGGTTCGCAAAACTACAAAAACTTAGAAGTTTGGCGATGAAGAAATGAGCTGCCGATGGGATTTGCTCATGCACTAATTGCTTTTGCTAATCCTTCTAGATAACGTATGGATCTTAAAGTCGACAAATTTACCGCCACGTTTGTTGTTACCACATCAATGCCTATCCCAGAAGGTTGGCGAAAAGCCTTATACAAGTTACACTCACTCCTTTGACTCTTTCGTAAGAGCCTTCATAATTTTTATAATTTTCACTACTGGACTTCAGTAGGTTCAGCAAATGGAGACTTTCTTAGAGTACGCACAGTGTCTTCCAAATACAAAAGCGGACTCGTCACCCCTTAGCTCAAAATAGCTATTAGTTTCAAGCAAGCAAGTGTAAGCAGCAGCAATAGTGCATAATAGGTAAGCGTATGCCATTTGGTATGGTAACCATTATCTGTATTATCTGACCGCCGAAGTATGTTAGAAGTACTGCAGGTGTTTGGCCTTTACTGCAGAGAACTAGGAACAATTTATAATGCACATATATACTTTTGCTTTTAATTCGAATTTTACACATTCAAACTATCACTATCACTAACAACGTTTACATCAACTGTAAAAAAACAATTAATAAATTGAGACATGTTGTTTATCTTAACACTTCTGAAAGAACTTTGCAATTTGCACTAAGCCGTGATTGGCACAGAAGCCACCTTTCCAACCGAAGCTGCCTTATGATTTAAAAACAAAAACGTTGCTCAGATACTGGAGGTTGATTTTCCTCCAAAATCAGCGTAGTGGTCACTCACTAGTTGTAAGTCAGTAACCAAGATACTCTCAGTCGCTCTACATTTACGTGTGATTTATATCTGTTTTAAGCTTTAGAACGAAAGAGTAGAGCGCAAAATTGCTAAGTTCATTAGAATGTTTTGCAGGGCATAGTTTCTGTCTGATAACAAAGTGCATGTCTTGTGGTATACTGCTATCTATTTTGTGGCTGTCTACTACTCCACATTAGAGAATCCAACTAGAGAAAGTTTGAAGTGGTAGTCACTATTCCTGGTGCAGGAATGATAAATGAATTAAACAAGCTTCGGAGAATCCTTGAAAGTTCTAATTCCAGAATGACCGCCGAAGTGAGTTAGAAGCGCTGCAGGTGCTTGACCTTTACTACAGAGAACTAGGAACAATTTATAATGCACATATATACTTTTGCTTTTAATTCGAATTTTACACGTTCAAACTATCGCTATCACTAACAACATTTACACCAACTGTGAAACATTTACACCAACTGTGAAAAAACAATTAAAAAATTGGGGCATGTTGTTTATCCTAACTGAAAAACTGTTGTTTTGAAAAAACTTTACAATTTGGACTAAGCCGTGATTGGCACAGAAGACACCTTTCCAACCGAAGCTGCCTTATGATCCAAACACAATTGGATCATCTGTGTCGGATAGTCTTGAAATCTTGGCATTCCAAGAATATGTGCATTATAGACTGGTGTTTTACTACCAGTGTCCTTAATAATCCGTCCAAACTGAATATTGAGCCGAACCCTTTGTAATAATATATATCTGCTCCATTTCGTTTCATCGAAATAAGTAACATGCATAGGAACTCCCTAATTGACGGCACACAGCACTGGAGTACCACCCCGTTGCTGCACGGCGAAGGGCAAAACCCGCACTTTGTCTTGCCTCTGAAATTGATCGAGATTACCAAAAGCAAGTGGAGCTCGAATCTGGAGTGCTGTGCTGTGCTGGAGTTTCTGTGAACAGTGAAGGCAGCTTTCAGAGGGACATTTCCCAAAAATAGGCAGTCAACAGAATTTATAGAAACGGCCACCCACTTAAGGCTGCCGCTAAAACAAACACAAGTTTCTAAAAATAACTGAAGTATTTTTATGATTTTGGTTAGTTTCAAACTAAGATTAACGCTGAAATAGGATAAATTTCAAACAGTCATAACCGCATGAGTCTGAGAAGTTGCTACATCCCTCCTCGTTCCTACGACAAGGCTCAGTCGTAAGCAAAGGATAACGTGCTGAGAATGAATGTGTTGAGACCCTTTACTTTATTGGGCACAGCGCCATTCCCTAAGAGTACGGTTCCAACATTGTCAGTCTGATTAACGAACCAAATGGTGCCAGATCATGCGCATGGCTATATAGATTTCTTTCCAAGAGGTTTGAAATCGTTTGCAACTGAAATTTCTGGCGTATTAGCTGCTCTGGAAGAGTTCAAGAAACAGCGAGGTCACAGTGGCAGAGTGTGATGATGAGAATGAAGTCGAGGAGCAATGCGACGATGACGAAGGCGACGAGCAGGAGTCCTGAGATAGGAAGAGTGTCGGACTCAGTTCAAATTTGTAGAAAATGGATGCGTTCATTGACGTTAAAGCCAAGGAAGAGGGAACTCCAGGAGTTTCAGAAAATCCGAATGTTTTGGCAGCTCGAAGAATGATTCCTTTGACTTCGTGGTATTTGCTGTTTGGCCTAAGCTGCTAGTGTTGCTGATGAATTTTAAAAAATCATGATAAAGACTATGTCAGACAGCTGACAGGTACTGTTGCTGCTGTTGTTGTTGATGATGTTGGCGTTGTTGTGGTTACGGTTGTAGTTGGTACTGAAGTCTGAAATTTTTCAAATTTGCTTCGTACAAAAATGTCCACAAGTTCTTCGCGGTGGCAAAAATATTCGAAACAGGGAAGTACATAGTTTGTATCTAAAAAGGGTTGCAAGAATTTGGTATTAAGTTTGACTATGGCTCAGCATTTGAAAATTTACCTAAATATGTTGCAGTTTTCGACTGTGAAAATTTCTTGTTACAGTCAACCGCAAGTTGCACAAGCTCCAACCTTTAATATACACAAAGGCATGAAGTTTGTGCTATTGGACTTGTTTCAAACGTGCCAATGCAACTGATGTATGTATGTTTCATGGTGAAACGTGTGTAAAAGTTTCGTAACTCGGCATTTTGAAATTAGTTTAATGGTTACTGAAATTACACAGAAAGCAGCATCAAGACTTTTTCAACAACTGGATGCGTTGGAGCCGAATAAAAAAATGAGCTGCGTATGGGATTTGCTCATGCAGTAATTGCTTTTGCTAATCCTTCTAGATAACGTATGGATCTTAAAGTCGACAAATTTACCGCCACGTTTGTTGTTACCACATCAATGCCTACCCCAGAATGTTGGCGAAAAGCCTTATACAAGTTACTCTCACTTCTTTGACTATTTGGTAAGAGCCTTCATAATTTTTATAATTTTCACTACTGGACTTCAGTAGATTCAGCAAATGGAGACATTTCAAGAGTACGCACAGTGTCTTCCAAATACAAAAGCGGACTCGTCACCCCTTTAGCTCAAAATGCTATTAGTTTCAAGCAAACAAAACTTCGAAGTGTAAGCAGCAGCAATAGTGCATAATATGTAAGCGTATGTCATATGGTATGGTAACCATTATCTGTATGGTCAAGGCATCCATTATCAGAGCAAAAACGTTGCTCAGATACTGGAGGTTGATCTTCCTCCAAAATCAGCGTAGTGGTCACTATTTGTAAGTCAGTAACCAAGATACTCTCATTCGCTCTACATTTATGTGTAATTTATGTCTGTTTTGTGCTTTAGAACGAAAGAGTAGAGCGCAAAATTGCTAAGTTCATTTGAATGTTTTGCAGGGCATAGTTTCTGTCTGATAACAAAGTGCATGTCTTGTGGCATACTGCTATCTATTTTGTGGCTGTCACTACTCCACATTCGAGAATCCAACTAGAGAAAGTTTGAAGTGGTAGTCACTATTCCTGGTGCAGGAGTGACAAATGAATTAAACAAGCTTCGGAGAATCCTCGAAAGTTTTAATTCCAGAATGACCGCCGAAGTGAGTTAGAAGCACTGCAGGTGCTTGACCCTTACCTTAAGCCGTGATTGGCACAGAAGACATCTTTCCAACCGAAGCTGATAGCGACGTACTGATAGCCTTGCAGAACAAGAACACCTCGGGTAATTGCTATGGCAATTATTCAGTGTCAGCATCCCCCTCCCGCAAAAATGCATACGTTCTATGCTGGCACTACCCTTAACAGGAGCACCGACTGGGGTGAGGTGGCTGTAAAAAAACGATATTTCAAAGGCTTAGATAGAAATGGAAAGGACGGAAAGAATCGGCTGGACGATTGCAGGATATTTCTTGTATTTCTGGATAACACACAATTTTTCATGCCAACCACCGACCGACCTTGACCAAGACCGACCAACCACACTATAGACACCTAAAATGTAATCTTTTAGGTAAAATTAAATTTGGCCATCCAGTTGTCAATTTTCATGCTTCCATGTTCTCAATGCAATAAACTGTTGAAGTTTGTACGAATTTTATCACTTTCTTTCCATATCCTCTATCAACGAGTAGTTCGGCTAAACGTAAATTAATAAAATGTCTTCGCAATCTTTTCCTGAAAAACTCTTGAAAGAAACAGAGTCTCAAAGAAAAATTGACAATGATCTACATACACAATCAATGACGTCAGTCGCTCAGACTACATGAAAAATTGTGTGTTATCCAGAAATACAAGAAATATCCTGCAATCGTCTAGTCGATTCTTTCCGTCCTTTCCATTTCTATCTTAGCCTTTGAAATATCTTAGCCTTTGAAATTTTATTACAGCCAGCTCACCCCAGTCGGTGCTTCGGTTAGGGGTAGTGCCAGCTTAGAACGTATGTATTTTTGTGGGAGGGGGATGCTGACACTGAATAATTGCCATAGCAATTACCCGAGGTGTTCTACAAGGCTATCAATGGAGGAGTAATGGAGGTGCTGTGGTAACTTCTCCAGAAGGGGGCCACCCCTTGACAATGTCGGTAAATTGCCCAGGAGGGATTTTTGAAATAGGGTGCTAGAGCTTATTTTTTGTTCAAGCTCTAGACTTGACATCATTTCTCCACTTGTAGCGCAGTAAGAAACCACTGCGCTACAGGAGGTTCGAAATATCGTTTGATACAATTTTCCAGAAATTGCTTTGTCACGGTAAATCTGGAAATCAACAAATCTCCCAACTCAAACATGTTTTATTCAACAAAGATTGTTCCAGGAATATCCCCGCTTCCAATGTACGAAGTATTATTGTGTTAAAAACAATGTTTACTGCCCTCAAACGACTATCTCGTTCTTGATATCTACAACTGCTACATCGAGACTTCAGTACCAACTACAACCGTAACCACAACAACGCCAACATCAACAACAACAGCAGCAACAGTACCTGTCAACTGTCTGACCTACTCTTTGTCATGTTTTTTTAAATTCATCAGCAACACTAGCAGCTTAGGCCAAACAGCAAATACCACGAAGTCAAAGGAATCATTCTTCGAGCTGCCAAAACATTCGGATATTCTGAAACTCCTGGAGTTCCCTCTTCCTTGGCTTTAACGTCAATGAACGCATCCATTTTCTACAAATTTGAACGGAGTCCGACACTCTTCCTATCACAGGACTCCTGCTCGTCGCCTTCGTCATCGTCGCATTGCTCCTCGACTTCATTCTCATCTTCACACTCTGCCACAGTGACCTCGCTTTTTCTTGAACTCTTCCAGAGCAGCTAATACGCCAGAAATTTTAGTTGCAAACGATTTCAAACCTCTTGGAAAGAAATCTGAATAGACATGCGCATAATCTGGCACCATTTGGTTCGTTAATCAGACTAACATAATGTTGGAACCTTAATCTTGGGAATGGCGCTGTGCCCAATGACGAAAAAGGTCTTAACACCTTCTCTCATCACGTTATCCTATGCTTACGACTGAGCCTTGCCGTAGAAACGAGGAGGGATGTAGCATTTTCTCAGACTCATTCTGCTTGGACGGATTTTTAAGGACACTGGTGGTAAAATGCCAGTCTATAATGCACATATTCTTGGAATGCCAAGATTTCAAGACTATCCGAAACAGATGATCCAATTGTGTTTGGATCATAAGGCAGCTTCGGTTGGAAAGGTGTCTTCTGTGCCAATGACGGCTTAGTCCAAATTGTAAAGTTTTTTCAAAACAACAGTTTTTCAGTTAGGATAAACAACATGCCCCAATTTTTTAATTGTTTTTCACAGTTGGTGTAAATGTTTCACAGTTGGTGTAAATGTTGTTAGTGATAGCGATAGTTTGAATGCGTAAAATTCGAATTAAAAGCAAAAAGTATATATGTGCATTATAAATTGTTCCTAGTTCTCTGTAGTAAAGGTCAAGCACCTGCAGCGCTTCTAACTCACTTCGGCGGTCATTCTGGAATTAGAACTTTCAAGGATTCTCCGAAGCTTGTTTAATTCATTTGTCATTCCTGCACCAGGAATAGTGACTACCACTTCAAACTTTCTCTAGTTGGATTCTCTAATGTGGAGTAGTAGACAGCCACAAAATAGATAGCAGTATACCACAAGACATGCACTTTGTTATCAGACAGAAACTATGCCCTGCAAAACATTCAAATGAACTTAGCAATTTTGCGCTCTACTCTTTCGTTCTAAAGCACAAAAGTGACATAAATCACACATAAATGTAGAGCGACTGAGAGTATCCTGGTTACTGACTTACAAATAGTAACCACTACGCTGATTTTGGAGGAAACAACGTTTTTGCTCTGATAATGGATGCCTTTACCATACAAATAATGGTTACCATACCATGTGACATACGCTTACATATTACGCACTATTACTGCTGCTTACACTTCGTAGTTTTGTTTGCTTGAAACTAATAGCATTTTGAGCTAAAGGGGTGACGAGTCCGCTTTTGTATTTGGAAGACACTGTGCGTACTCTAAGAAATGTCTCCATTTGCTGAACCTACTGAAGTCCAGTAGTGAAAATTATAAAAATTATGAAGGCTCTTACGAAATAGTCAAAATGTGAGAGTAACTTGTATAAGGCTTTTCGCCAACCTTCTGGGGTAGGCATTGATGTGGTAACTACAAACGTGGCGTAAATTTGTCGACCTTAAGATCCATACGTTATCTAGATGGATTAGCAAAAGCAATTAGTGGATTAAACTTAAAATTAACAATAGAAGTTCTTCTGGATTGCATCACCTACGTGCTGAAGAGTGGCCGCATTTTGGATTACAAGCTAAGTTTGCTTATTTTGCAGTTTTGTCAAATTTGAGAATTTAAGGATCGCATTTAAATAGAAAATTTTACCTTCAAATTTTGTAACTGAAAGCTGGCCAGAAGAGCTGATACTAAACTACTAAAATCACTAAACCAAAACCAAACCACTAAAATATTATCAAACCTTCTGATCTATCCATCCGCTAACAATTTGTCATATAGAAATAATTAGAGCAAATAATTTTTATGAACAGAGCTGTTCGTTTGCTTTTTAAATGTATTTTTAAGAGGTTTGGTCTGCAAGAAGTGGGCACCACCTGTGCGAAAGAATATCCAGCCTCATAGCGGCTTTTATAGACTGTGGTATTGTTGGATACTCCGAGATGTGGTAATTAACGATTATGGATGGAGCTCAAAATAATCACGAAAGCTGGTATTGTCAGGGAAGTAGTTGTTGGTTTAACCAAATTAATTTTAGTTTAATAAGAACGATTCAACATCGAGAAATAACATGATGAATTGAGGAAAGAATTTTAATGAATGACAAATCATGTGAGATAACTTAGGTTTTCATAAAGCTGTAGACATGGAGGGTGAAAAAGGTCCCTCTGTGTCTATTGTGAATAATAAAGTTATCTAATTTAAAATATAGAAAGTCTATAATTGCATACAATATGGTCCTTGACACAATTCACGCAACACATTAGGCTGATCAGATTGGGAGAAGGTACCATCTGCATCAATCGGCCGCAAACATGAAATTTTGGATCCTACGGATCCGTAAATGAAATTTAGCAATATAAAACTTTCAAGCTGAACTCTCGCAACTCAAAGTGCTCTGTTGTCAGCCGATAACAGGAAATTGATTATTATAGGAATGGTACCTCGGTGCCAAAACATCCCCCCTAATTGTATTTGTAACTATCCGAGATTTTCAAGGAGTTGGCCAGTCAAGGGGGGAAACCCCTTTGAATGGAGCTAACGGGTGGCCACGATGCGGTGAAAGCAGCGTGGCCATTTCTGCTCCGGCAGTAGCCCTGCCTATGCCTCGGGTAATTGCGTGATGCAATTATTCAGTGCCATACCGTGGACCCAGAACAAAATTTGGTATGGCACTACCCCTCATCGCGAAAGCAACTGGGGTGTGGCGCTAAGGGAAAAAAAGCAATTAGTGCATGAGCAAATCCCATACGCAGCTCATTTTTTCTATCGCCAAACTTCTAAGTTTTCGTAGTTTTGCGAACCTGTTAAAGGGCCTCTTTTAGCTTAAACTGAGCTAAACCCGAGTCTGAATTAAAACCAGAATTTAATAAATTTTGAAATTTTTGATGTTCTGTTTCCAGCACATTGTCCCCAGACAACTCACTGTAAAAGTCACAGAACTTAGGTGGTTCTACGGCTGCTAGTCCAGCAGGATTTGCAATAGAATAGCAAAAGTATTGTTTTTCCAAGTCAACACTGCCAAATGCATGAATGTAATCGCGTAAAAATAACTTTTGGCTACCTAGATAATATTGTTTCAAGAAAGACTAGAACTTTGTGCAAACAGAAAGATATCTGTTTCCATTTTTCACAATGGATAAAATTTTTTCTTCTTGCCTGACAATTTAGGTGAACAGCTGACACTTTAAAGGACCTATGTCGTATTTTTAAACGTTACAGCTACAGCCAGGAACGGGAAACTTGTGAAGATTAGAAAGAAACGCTTGACGTAACCTCAAGAAACGTTTCTGTTTGATTCGTGTTGCGATAATTCGGCTCCAACGCATCCAGTTGTTGAAAAAGTCTTGATGCTGCTTTCTATGTAATTTCAGTAACCATTAAACTAATTTCAAGATGCCGAGTTACGAAACTTTTCACACATGTTTCACCATGAAACATACAAACATCAGTTGCATTAGGCACGTTTGAAACAAGTCCAATAGCACAAACTTCATGCCTTTGTGTATATTGAAGGTTGGAGCTTGTGCAACTTGCGGTTGGCTGTAACAAGAAATTTTCACAGTCGAAAACTGCAATATATTTAGTTAAATTTTCAAATGCTGAGCCATAGTCAAACTTAATACCAAATTCTGGCAACCCTTTTTAGATACAAACTTGCGGGATGTACTTCCCTGTTTCGAATATTTTTGCCACCGAGAAGCAGTTGTGGGCATTTTTGAACGAAACAAATTTGAAAAAGTTCCCAGAGGCTTTGCAATATGCAGAGAAATGCGTCTAAATCAGGCACGAATGAAAAATGTTGTTGCCACAAAAGGAAGTTGACTCTCCGCAATCATACTTGATCTGTTGCTGGTTTTCCAGGAAGTTCTTCCTCTTCAAGCCTGTCTCATCGCAAGTACAGATATAAATGGCGCATCGAAAAAATATTTCCATTTTATTCAAACTTGCTATAGTAACTTCTTCTGAACGATATCGTTTTTGAAATAACTTTTGCAACTTCTTCGCACTGCGAACAGAGTATAGTAACCTTTTTGCATCCCCGAGCCCTAAAGCCAGACTCTTCCAAAAGCAGAGACCACTAGGGTCATCTGGAGCACAAATAATCAATTTACAACCACTGGAAGATCGATAACATAGAGGGAGCAATGAACTTTTATCTGGATCTGGACTGGTAGTGCAGAGGATAAACTATAAAATTTAGATTTGCAGCTTGGACAAAAGTCCAGTCACTTGATTCGACATTGTCAGTGGCATAAAAATTTTCAAAATTTAAAACTTCCAAATGTGGTTTCAAATCTTCAATTGAAGCTAAACTGTATGTGGTTTGCGGACTAGAAAAAAGCTGAGCATTTTCTCTTGGTTAGAAGTAACGGTGTTCATTTGTTCTGGAATTTTGAAGAACGGTTTCAATTTGTATGTTAGCTTTAAAGGCTACCTTCTTTTCTTCATAAACGTTTGTTACAGCGTCGAGTAAATTGTTTACACTGAAAGTAGTAATTCGAAATTATATATTTCGTGGGGGCCCTGTTTTACAACATAATAACTACTAAAGTTTTCACTGTAATCCTTCAGAAGCTTCTCAAAATCAACGCTTTGATACGATTTTTACAGTTCAATCAGCGAGAACTGGAAAAAGAAAATACAAGAATGGAGGTAGCAGCTTACGGCAAAATAAAGCGAAAGTGAAAGCACGAATCACCACTGCTTGCTTCAAATGTAACATTCAAAATTACGAAAATGGGCAAACTTTGAACTGTCCCCTTCGGAAGGAGGGCGGAGAAGGAGAAAGACCACTTTGTGGCCTTTCGTGTAATGAAGAATCTAAGCTCGGTATGCATTATGAGAAGGTTTTATCCTCCGTTCACAAAGGGATAACCTAGAAGTGCATTAACTTTTGTTGTGGTTGCTCAAACTTAATAATTAAGGTGTTTATTTCAATAAATTTTGGGTTTGGAGAGGGTTCAAGTATTCAAGCACTGGGGACATTAGCTGTTGATTAGCATAGTTGTCACAAGGGATCAAAACTTGCTCACCCTAAGAGAAAAATTATTTAAAAATGCTTTGTGTTTTTATTAAGGAGGCTCTAGTTTGAATAAAACGTCCAGAAATCTGTGTTTTGTTAAAGGTTCGTTAAAGTGGTAACTATTTAGATGTCCTAAACTAAACTGAATTTGGTATGCAAAACTGGGTTTAGGAAAATTGCTTATACAATGGGCACTTGACTTCAGCCTCAAGTTCAAATGTAGTCAACAGAGTACGATAAACACTAAGCTTACCTATGTCTTCATCGGTCTCTTCCGCTTCCAAAATAACGAAAGCCTTTGCACCTCTTCGCACCCGGGTTTTCCTAACTTTAGGACTTCGGGACGGGGTGCCTGTGACCACATCAGTGTCTGGACTGGCTCGCTTTTGGCTGCAGGATGCCAACATTTTTGTCTTCTCTGCCGAACCAGGTCCCAACAGCTCAGACTTCGTTTCCTCCTTTGCTAAGGCTAGAAGGATTTCATCGATTTGGCATGCAAATTTTTCATTTGACCCGGAAACATGGTCACGTAGCCGCGTGAATTGTCCGGTCGGAGTTCCGGATTCGCCTTTACTAACAGAATAATACTTTAAGCGAACGCACGTAAAATCGCTCGTAGACCCACAGTGGCCTATTTCCATAAAGAGGTCAGGGTCTTGGATCGACTGCTCCATCTGTAAGAAATGTAAAGTTTTGATTATTGCGTCTAGAGAATTAAGAATAACTATTTCCTTTAACGGTAACTAAACTGACTGTCTTCAGTACTAGATTGGCAGCAATACTAGACTTGGCCTTCGTATATTTACCTGCCTTTCATCGGGCTCTGACCCTTCCCTCTCCTAGAACAAAGATTGTGTTCTCTCACGTTTCTACAAGATTCAGGCCCGAATCAAGTTTTAGCGTTTCAAAACTTTGAATCAAGGGATCAACCAGTTTTGCCGATCAGTTTGACTAGTTTAGGTCTAAAATGTTTATAATGTTTCGAATTCAGCTATACTATTGGGTATTAAAATTTCCTACTGCAATGAATTGATACCGCAATAGCTCCCTTTCTTTTACTAAGTATTTCTGAACCCATCTCTATTAAAGATTTACGCATTGGATTGAATTTATAAGCTTTTCGCATGTTATTATAATGTCTAAAATCATTACCGCTGTCAGGTTTAATGTTGCGTCGCATTACAAGGAATATTGCAGAAATTAGTTCTTGGTCTAAGCTAAACTGTATTTGAACATTAGCTTTCCCAATTACCCAGGCATTTTCTTGTTTTAAACTATTAAAGGTCTAATCAGAAGAAAATATTGTAAGAGCATGAGAGCACACATACTGTATGTAATTAAAGCAAAACCATTGTCTCCAGCTTGAACGTGCAAGCGAAGTGGTATGTTTAGTTGAAGTGAGGAGGGCTCAGTCGATAGTGAAAACACAGTTTTGCTCTAATAACATAGAATATACTTGCTGTAATACAGTTTTAATACGGTTTTCTTGGTCAAGTTAAGCTAGATAAAACAGAAAGGTTTCTACTACCAGCTAAACATGTGTAGCAGTTGGAAAAAGACACTTTTGGAAAGCATTCATCAAAAGCTATACTGTATTAAGCGAAAGCAACCAGCACGCTCAGCAGTGCAACTGTACTGTGACAACGCAGAGAAAATTTGGTGCATGCTTTGATAACACTAACTGATAGTAGTAATAATGACCATCTTTTACAGGCCAATCTTTACTGGCTGTGGATTGTCCTGGCTGTCGCAGGGCATTCTTGTGTTGGCTTTGCTTTTCAGTTGGGACTCCGGCTATTTAACACAACGACATCAGCGGATTATGAGCGCAGAAGCTGGTTCTGCCGTGTCACCAATTGAATTGGATTTCATTTCTTCAAAAAACGTGTTTGCCTTGTTTGGTGCTAGTGAGTATAATTTTTGCATATTTTTATTATTTATGGTATTTTTGTACTAGGGTTTGGTTCACTAAAGGAAATGAAATGTGAAAAAATGAACATAATATACTTTTTAAGAAACCACGATCTTTTTCATATTTTCTGTTTCTATTTGTTTTTACACAATTAGTATGCATAAACTTATGCTGCTTTTTTATTCGTTTCAGCACCCTGTGAAATTGTTAAGTATTCACCAGACAGAGTTGCTAAATAAATATGTGGGTTAAAAATGGCAAACAGAAAAACTTCAATCTGTTTTTTGCGTTTTAAGGAAAACCAAAGTGAGCTTTCTTATATTTACTTACCACTTGATTTTCTAATTCCCAGTTAATTACAATTTTAAGTTACTTTATATCAAGAGTACATAAGAGTGTGCCACCAGGCACACTCTATGTTATCAGAGCAAAAACTATGCTCTGCTCGCTAACGGCCCACCCCCCTCCCCCCCCCGCAAATCAGACCCATCACTTCAAAGAATTTTGAGTGCTATGTTTGTGTTCTAAAGCTCGAAGCAGGCACAAAATTCGCGCACACACTGCTTGCGTTTTCGAGCTTAAACACATAATCATAGAGAGTGAGCGGACCCCTGTTTCGACTAGGTACTGATTTGCGGGGGGGTCACTAGGGTCTGATTTGCGGGGGGGCGCTAGCGTGCAGAGCATTGTTCTGCTCTGATAACATAATGGCACACTCTTATTTATATGTACTCTTGTTTATATGAGTACCGTCTCCAAACGGAGTCACTCACTCGCTTGTTACAGGTGAAAATTGACAAAGACGAAGATTAATAGACGCACAAAATCTTGGAATGACACTTTTCCAAGATTCCTTGTTACCGCCTAAAGAAGTTTGTCAAGAACATAAAAATATACCAGAAGATAAAACTAAATACCGTTTGTTCGTTGCACTTGCTTCGCCAAATTGTTAATACTATTGTAACGACATTCGTATGTATCTATAGTTTAGTTTTATTTTACTTGATGTGGGTGAAAATTTTGGATGACCAAATAAGGTTGCTATATCCTAAAAAGGCTTCTTTTCTGTCCATGTCCATAAACATCAGATTATTCCACTAGATAATCTTTCAGTCTGATTTGGAGATTAGGGCTTAATATTAGGGTGTTTCATCCGATAGTCACTTAAGGATATTTATAATTATAAGAAAATGTGTATCTAAAGGTGCTCTCTAGTATAGGAAGTGCTAAACGTATCATTCAACACGTCCTTTTCAAGCACATTTAAAAGACCAGCAAACGAAAAAATCAAAACAAATTAACAACGGTGGTTTGTTTTTTGTAGTTAAGTTCCTTTCGCAAACGATTCGGGTATCGGACCTGCTTTGACAATTCTTTTTCTAAAAATAAACAAATTGCAGTACAATTATTCATGGTTATAGGTTTTGATACTGATTAAATAATTAATTAAATTTAACGATGCAGAGTCCCAATTATTATACCCTGTTATTATAGATTCAGTACTTATGGTAGCTGTTCAGGTAGTGTACGTAACCGTGAGTAGGATCCTCCCTGGATCGGTGAGTAAACAGCAGTACAGCCTTTTGGGGGACGAGTGGAGTAGAGCAAATTTGCAAAGAGGTAGTTAAATTAGTCAAAAATTTTAATGCGAAAAGCTGTTTAATGTGTTCTGAAAATACGACGATATATAAAATATAAATGTTTACTCAAAATCGGTAGTTTTTGTTCCATATGTGATTGACTGGACGTTTGTTTAACGTAAACTGTTAAATTTAGCATAACCTGAACACCCCAGATGCTTTGTTTTCGAACAAGGCGATCTTATTAGTTATTTATGTATTCAGGTGTATTCTGCAATTCTTTAAAAAATGTTGACTACATCGAGATATCATAATATGTAAGAGTCCGGCACTAGGTATCTTGATAGAATCTGTATGCTATCTGGGTAGTGGGTCTTTGGCCAAAATGGATGTAGCTTACTCACTTCGTATATTGTACAAGCATGGGTTAGTTACACTAGTTTAGACACCCTTCAAAAGTGAACCTTTGTCAATTTTAAACTGTAGCAAGCGAGTGAGTGACCCCATTTGGAGACGGTACTCGTATAAAGTAATTAAAAATTGTAATTAACTGAGAATTAGAAAGAAAATCAAGTGCTAATTACATATAAGAAAGCTCACTTTACTTTTTTTAAAACGCAAAAAACTGATTCAGGTTGCCTGCTTGCAATTTTTAACCCACATAAGCTATATTCGAGTAGTGGGTGTCCTTACAAAAATACCATAAATAATTAAAATATGCAAAAATTGTTGTTCTTATTATTACTAATGTGATGGGAGCTTTGTTTCCAAACGTATTAAACTCCAGTGCAGATTTAAAAACGAAAATAAATAAATAATAATAATTGTAATAAAAATGATAATAATAATAATAATTTTCAGGCCAGCTCCAACCAACAACATTCAGAAACTTGGTGGAAGCCATACCACTGTTACACGAAGCTATGTCTTAAAATAATCAAAAATCATGGCATGGTGTGGGGCCACAGAAACCAAACAATGGAGGGTTCCACAACAGAAAAAGGCAAACAAAAAGATTGGAAAAGTAAACAAGATCCTTAGTATACGGGCCCGTTGCATAAAAGTGACTAGTTGATTTAGTGTAGCAGTTATTCGAAAAAACTTTTGCTGCAGTCCGCCGTTTTTGGAGTTTTTCGGTATGCCATCGTTCCGTCTATGTGACTATATCCGTTCTTTTCCTCTTGCTCTCAACATCAGCATATGAAGTAAAATGTGCAACATGTGTGTAAAATGTGAGCTTATCAGATACTGTGTTTCATAAATAGAAGTTTTAGATATAATTTAGGTCTTGTCTTCATTTTGATATGTAAAGTCAATATGTTTATCTTGATTATTTTAATATCTCATTAACTTTCTTGAACGTTTGAAAACTTAGCTGATCCATCTGTATTACTCGAACAGTTGATTGGGTAGTTTTTAAAGAAAGCGGGAACAGCCTTTAAAAGGCAACTATGAGGGCAGTGGGAACTATTCATCTGCCTACGAAAGTATAACCAAGTTTTAAACACCTTTAAGCACCCAACTACCTTTGCGAACTTACGAATGAATGAATTTATGAACGCTGACGTAGTACTGTTGTGGATTTCCCGATGAACACAAAGCCTACAAGGTGATTCGTTGAATGGAAAGTACCCGCAAATTAAAGAGGAGTCCCTCAGCTTGGTTAATTCTAAGAGATTAATGTGTAAGTAACAAATTTGAGCATGATAATACTTGCAAGCAGAAAGATTTGGTATACTGTAACCAGATACAAATAAAGCATATATACATGGGCATGGTTATTTTTGCTTAAAAGAAGTCAATTGTTTTTGATGCTTATATGAAAAGCTTTGAGAAGAAAGAAAGAAGAAGCATTTAGCTGACTGTTGGTAAACATTATGAAGTTTTTAGTCGTTTTTAATCTAATTCCAAAATTTTGGGTTAAATACGATGTGCATTTTTAGGAAACAAATCCCTCCCTCACTCCATTTTGCCCAGGTATAAACATTCAAGATAAAAACAAACAAATATATGATGTAACAACAAGATAAGTCATAAAGTTCAAAGGCATATCAGACAGGTGCTACAGATTAAGTTCTTGACGGCCAATCACCACCCTCTTCTGAATCGTAAACTGAAAGTTCGCTGCAAAAAACAAAATATCTAAAAGTAGGTTAGTAATTCAGAAGTTGCTGCACAAACACGACAACACGTATATTGATTTTATTCTAACAAAATTTCATCTGCAGTTCTTTCTAAACAAAGAATTCGGAATTTCACAAGTGGTATTTTGGTGAACTGGAATATAAATTTCTTCATAGAAATTTTCACAAGGTGGTATGGCATACTCTGCGAACTGAGCTGCAGGATTTTCGAAATTAACCTGCTCCGTCTCTATGC
The DNA here is from genome assembly GCA_030248195.1 of Trissonchulus latispiculum. NCBI lineage: Eukaryota > Metazoa > Nematoda > Enoplea > Enoplida > Ironidae > Trissonchulus > Trissonchulus latispiculum. Next base: position 3,841 of record JASAND010031799.1, on the reverse strand, counting down.
CTTCCATTCCAGTTCCAGCTTTCTTCCAGTATTTTCAATGAACAAGTTACCGAAGATACCAAAAAATTTGTATGCAATTTCCCTGAAAATATTAATAGTCGAACACTAAATCTACAAATATGGAGCATATCCATCATAACCTTTTGTCAGCAATTTTATATATGAAATGCAATTAGGAAACTGAATTATTATTATTATTATTATCATTATTATTATTATTATTATTAATTATTAATTAAGTGAGTGAAGGTTATCGTGAAGAATTAAGAAACTTGAAAATAATCCAGACAATGGCAAATGTAAATCCAACAGCAGCAGCGATCCCAGTCACAACTCACAAGAACCCTGAAACTATATTTATTCATTTATTTACACATCTAAAATTTGCAACCAATCCTGTAAGATCAAATGTGAGGTAAATGTTAAATCTTAATAACAAAAATATCTGTGGTTCTAATCAAAGGGCTTAACACAATCTCATTTTATGTTACAAAACATACGTTTGTCCACTAATCCTATCTTTGCATTATCAACATGTCGTGATGGCGTAGTAGTAGTAGTAGTAGCAGCAGTAGGGGGGCCCCCCCCCCCCCCCCCCCCCCCCCCCCCCCCCCCCCCCCCCCCCCCCCCCCCCCCCCCCCCCCCCCCCCCCCCCCCCCCCCCCCCCCCCCCCCCCCCCCCCCCCCCCCCCCCCCCCCCCCCCCCCCCCCCCCCCCCCCCCCCCCCCCCCCCCCCCCCCCCCCCCCCCCCCCCCGCCCCCCCCCCCACCCCCCGCCCCCACCCCCCCCCCCCACCCCCCCCCCCCCCACCCCCCCCCCCCCCCCCCCCCCCCCCCCCCCCCGCCCCCACTTCCCCCCCCCACTTTTTTTTGTAAAAAGAGTAGAGAGAGAAAGAGAGAGATAAAAGAGAGAGAGAGAGAGAGAGAGAGAGAGAGAGAGAGATAGTAGAGTAGTAGTAGTAGTAGTAGCAGCAGTAGTAGTAGTAGTACTAGTAGCAGTAGTAGTAGTAGTAGTAGTAGTAGTAGTAGTAGTAGTAGTAGTAGTAGTAGTAGTAGTAGTAGTAGTAGTAGTAATAGTAATAGTAGTAGAAGCTGTTCTTCTTGTTGTGGCAGCTGTTGTTATTGTTTTCGGTGTAGCTGTTGTTGTACCATCATCACCAGTACTAGTTGTATCAACTGTAACAGTGCTACTATCGGTAGTGTTGGCATCAGAACTAAAATTAACAATGCTGAAAACTATTAATAATGCTACCAGAGCATCTACACAAGTAGTTTAATGCAGCACGTACATATATATGTGTATACATGTATATCAAATATATTATTTATTATTATTTAAATATATTAAATATATGTATATATATATATATATATGTATGTATGTATGTATGCATAGGTTAGCCGTTATCATAATCCCCAGGAGGACGGTGAACTGCGTCTATCAAAAGATTTTGAGAACGCCATTATAGCGAGATTCCGTGGAGCCAACGTAGCAGGAACTAAACACAAAATCATTCCACGAAAGTGAGCCGACATGGTTGGAATCTTGCTGTCCAGTCTTTGATGAAAAACGTTTCCAGGAAAATTAGCTGATTTAACTGAAACTAATCACTGCAGAACTAAAGTTAAAATAGCTTCGTTCTAAACATACAAGAAATTTTACTGAAAGGCTCTCTAGTGGTTGGAAGTAGAGTTGTGCCGTCCCCCGTGTTAATGAGTAGTTTGCAGTCTAGTTTTACTGCCGATTATAAATATTTGACCTTCAGTGAAAGTAGGAGTACATAATATAATATGATAAGGTGTGACCGCTGGCAAGCTTAATGTTATCAGCAGTAGGTACACCCTCTGCGCGCTAATGGCTGACCACCCAAATGGGTATAATCTCATAAAACAAATTTGTCTGTTACACCAGCGTTCTAAAGCTTTATACAAACCCGATTGTTACGAACTTAGTCGTCGCGTTTCAGAGTTTTAGAAGGCAGATATACTGAAGCAAATTTGTTTGAAATGCATGCCCATTTAATGATCAGACTTTAGCGCGCAGAGCATGTACCTGCTGCCGATAACTTTAAGCTTGCCTGCTGTCAGACTCTTTAGAGTTGTGTATATACTCCTGGTAAGGGTAACATTAGGTAAGAATAATTGTTCTACTGCGTATTCATCTCGTTCAGCAAATTCGGGTAGACTTGATAAAACATGTTAGCTATTTCAAGAAATTCGTGGTAGCTACTTACTGTCAACGATATCAGCATATGATTTTGAAGTGAGTAAGATATTGAAGAACTTCGTATCAGCTTTCAGGCTAATACGGTTAGTATAAGTATAGCATAGAATAGAAAGTACAGTATAGTATAGTATAGTATAGAATAAGTATAATATAATAGTTATGCACTAGTTGTTTCAAACGACAGTTTCCAAGCAGCCAATGGTACAACTTCAATTTCACCATTATTGTCATCATAATCACCATCATGCCCAAAAGTAGCTATACAACTGTACAAGCAACCTCAGAGTATTGAGTGCTCCTAAACGTTTTGGACTACCACCAAAAACTGCTATTTTCCACTGGAATTACTTAGATTCTTCCGGAGATTGGCGATCTTGGTTAGCAATACTCAATACGAGGAGAAATTATGTATAGTCGTTGGTTATGAAGCTAATTTAAGCGCATGCTAACGAGTGTTTTAGCTGTAGCGGTAGTTATTCAAATTATTGACTACTCTCGAAATGACTAATGTTTTACGGCGTAAAAATGTAAGGCTGTTTTTGTGCGTAGGACCAGTTATCCAAGGTATCCGTGATAGGCACTCCCTGTGGAACATCCAAATTTACAAGTACTAAACAAAGGCCTAATAGGAGCTTGAGCCATGCTCTATGCACAGGCATCTACATTCATGTACAGGTTATATGTTATAAACTTATGTACAACGAAAATGCTGTTGCATTCTTAGGAGTCAATCAAAGAATCGCAGAAATGGATGACAATAGTTGGCTTGAAGGATTTTGGAGATATCCCACTGGATGGAGCGGCAGCAGTGTTATCTGGGCCAAATACAATTGACGAAATTTTTCTGATATTTGAGCACCTGTCGCCTTTTCATAACTTAGGTCGGATCAGAGAAATGCTGGTTGCTACGCTCAATCAATTGACTCCCACACGCAACGATTATTGTCACATAGTTTTGGAAATGATTACTGTCAATCAGCCAACCTATGTTGTGACAAAAGGATTTTCCCCGAGACTGCTTATTGAAGAAGTATTGGAAACCACAATATTTCTGTATACGAAGCCCCTGTATTTGGAATGGAAAGAGAAAAGGGGGGGGGGGGGGGAAACTTTTTTTTGAGAAGCTTTGTGGTATCTCCGATGCTTTGTGACATCATCTTCTAAGTTGAGGAAACCAATGCATTTTACTGTTACTGATACCGTATCATTTAATTTTGAATTCATAAAATACAATGAGATAACCCTTGTAAATTATGTAAATATGTAAATTTAAGATGCAGTAAAACGTTTTTCATCCAAAATCTGATATTTTCTGTAGGTGCTGGGCTAGACCTCGTATGTTTTACAAATCAAACTTTCGTAAACTGTTACCAGGAAATATCACTTGACAAAGATAACCGTACGTAATGCAGTGCTAAATTGGTAATACACTTCTGCAGCTTAGATATAAATTCTAAATTTAGCAACCACTTTCCTACTTAAGGGAGAGGTCTGTCGGTACCATGAGGTCCACTCCATTATTACGAATGACTTTTTATGGCGAAATAAGCTAAAATGTATGAGTAACCTGAATTTGCTTACTTTTCCCACCTTGGGAAGCTACCACATTACCTAGA
>JASAND010031797.1:0-28329 GCA_030248195.1 Trissonchulus latispiculum | reverse complement strand
CCAGCACAGTCTGTCTTGTTTTAGTTTGAAAGTGTGGTGGGTGTGGTTCAAGATGGTCCGGACATTCCTTTAGTGAATTTCCATACCTATCAGATGTCTCCACTGTGTGCTGCTGCTCGTACTGCCTTAATCATGATCTTCTTTTTTGTTTGTGACCGGTAGTTCATTTTTGATGATTTGATTTTAGCTTAAACATTTTGGCATAAAGCTCCTTTGTGGTATGGTAACGTTAGTAGCTGGATGCTACTTGATAAATTATTGACCGTAGAGTGAAATTATTAATTGATTCTTTGGAACAGTTTGCTTTTACTGTGGCAGCAATTCCTGTAACACGGAACACCATCACAGATTTTAGAGGTTCGTTTAGGTTTTAAGCAAGTCTTCTTTTATTACCTCTTATAGGACTTCCATGTTTATGAAGGAAAATAAATGGTTTACATATTTCAATTTTTTCCTACCTGTGTGCTATCTTGGTGCTCTTGGATTGTTTTTTGTTGAAAGATTCTAAACAGGTGACCACTAACTGCTGTTTCTTTACACTTAGTAGATTTAATGGTCAGTTATATGTTAAGCATTATCTTAGTTGAAGAAGAAAGGATATAATACTGCTGAAAATGGGGTTCGTACATGAAAGTGATACACTAATTGTCTTTTTTAGTTTTTCTTTTCAATTTTGTAGTGTGATTCTGACATTTTTGGGTGCTAGACTACATTTACATACGTTCATTTATACGAACGTGTTTTTGTAGACAACCTTTGCTAATCGTGAACAGACAAATGAATGGAAAGGCTGGATGCAGCTGATTCTTCTTATTTATCATATGACTGGTGCTAGTTCTGTGAGTCTTCGTTGGATTTTAGATTTTGATCTTAATTTTTACGATGTATCTTTCTTCACCATGATGCACAGATTGTACTTATTATTTATTCTTCTTAACGATTATGAAGTATATACGTAGTCAAGGACGGTATCCTCATACCAGTCTTAGGTTTAGTTTCATAGATTTGCTTTCTCTGCCGTTTCAAGATCTTGAGCCAAACAGTTTAATATGGACGTCTATGAATTGTTTGACTTGATCATTGCAGCTTATGATAATTTTGGGTTGATCGAGCTATATACTCGACGAAAATGGCTGAACGATTATCTTTATAGTGTGGCTGAATAACTATCTTTGCAGTAGACATCTCTATCAAGAGTACATGATAACCAAGAGTGTGACAGGCCCGCTTTACATCCTTAGTTTTTGAAAGGTTAAAATTTGGAATGAAATGTATTATATCCATGCTTGCTTGAATCTAGCGGTTCATCTACAGAAACATTGGACAAAGTTATTACACTGGGAACACGGTTTGCACGATAACGACTAGCCCCCTCCCCCAACAAGCGATTACCTATTGGATACGCTCACTCCGTTGTATGCTTTGTTGAAGCTCGAAATTACGAAACTATACTGCTGATGCTTTTTGAGCTACACGGACACATATATACAAGCGAACAATCGTTTCCCCCTTTAGACCACGTAATGATTTGTGAAACAGGTCATTAGGGTCCAATTTTGGGATCATCCATTATCGTGCAAATCGTGTCTTCGGTCTAACCACTAAGAGTGTGATTCTTGTCACTCTGATCGTTATTATACACTCTTGATTGTATGTACGTATGTTGCGATCATTTTATTTTGGCAGCTAAAGCTTGAAAAAGTTATTCATCAATTTTTGTTGCTGGATTTTTAGCAGCTACCTATTTATATGCTTGTTCGATTTCTCGTGTCAAGTTATCTGTTCCTGTCTGGTTACTGCCATTTTTGTTATTTCTGGACCACCCAGGATTACAGTTTAAAACGGGTTTTTACGGTAAGCTTACTATATAAATTGATTTTTATTGGGTTGGGAATTGTTGTGTCTGCGGCACACCAGGCACTACGTTAGAATACAGTGCCTAAAGAGAGAGCAACGTTTTTGCTGCATTTTTGTTAATATAGTTAGGTTCCTTTTTTATTCCGATTCATTTTAATAGGCATGGCTATCTTCCATTAATTTTTGTCGCTGTTTAGGTATTATTTCGTTATAATTTTTTGGTACTTTTGTTGTGCTTGACAATGGGACGTCCCTATCAGTTTTACTACTTCGTACCGTTGGTATCATTTTGGTTTCTGGCCTGTTACGTCACCATGGTTTTCCCGCCACGTTCCAGTGAAAAAGCTGCAGAAGGTAGTTACGTATTCTTGTAACTTTTATTTAGGAGCTTTGCCTTGTCCAGTGAAAGTTAGCTGTATAATGTGGAGGAGCTATTGTATGGAAAGACTTCTTAAATTATGAACTAGCTTGTATTTATTAAAATTAGATGTCTAAATTGTGAAAAATGCAAAAATTCCTTCCGTAAACAAAATTACCGTGTGTGCCGTGACGGCCGAGTGGTAAGGCGTCCGACTTTGGATCCGATAGCCCGACGATCGAATCCCCGCTCCCGCAAGGCTTTCACAAATCCCCTTAAGCAAGGGTCTAAGCACATATCGGTTCGCCGTGGGCTCTAGCCAACCCAGCTATCCATCCTTACTTGGTCGGTAAATGGGTACCACTGATGTTGGAAGGTAACAGGAGGCCGTGTAGGGCATCTGCCTTCTTGAAGAGCTCGCCCCTCCTCCGCGGTTGTAGTCATCATTCGAGGTGACACTACTGGCTGAAGGGCTGTGTATCCGGGGATGAGCACCGGCACCTTATACCCTGACAAGGGTAGGAGAATTCTCCGGGGATTACCTTTACCATTACCTTTTTTAAACAAAATTACTGTGGTCCTCAAAATGACGGCTCTCAATGTATGGCGGAGCTATATACTTCGTTTTTTTCTTTCAACCTGTCTTAAAAATGATCCTGAGAGTAGTGATTTAAATTTTACGTCAACAGAGTGATGGATATTTGCTTGTCGCTTCTGTCGGCTTTTGTTAGTTTTTTCAAATCTAAACAGTGAGTGTTTGTTTATGGGTTTTACTGATTTCCTATTTGATTGGTTCTGTTTTCTTTGCAGCAAACAGTGCCCATTACATTTATGCCGCCGTGAAGCTGTGTGTTTTGTACGGAGTGGTTTCCTTTCTGTACCTAAGTGAGGTATAGTGTTATAATATACCGCTTCGTATTTTATGCAATATAGAAAAGTTTAAAAATACACCGGCCAGGTCCGAAAAAATTCACCCACCCTATGTCTGGCTGGAAGCTACGGAGCCCAGCCACACTGTGCTTCATCAAGCTTATTTATACCCAGCCATGGCATGACCGTTTCCCCAAGGTCCCGCACTCACGCAGGCTGAGGACTCAAAAATGGTACTATGAAAATGTTGGTTTTCAACTTTTGGATTAGTTGGCAAATTTTGGCTCTATAATTTTTGGCTCTTAATATTGCATAATCTGTAATTAGCTTGCTTAATTGTGAAAATGCACTTTCGTCTCATAGTCTCAAACTCATTGTCGTTTTAACAGGAGTGCTTCTTGCCACATTCCCGAGTTAATAGCATTTTCTTGCCTAAGTACCACTGATAATGGTATAGTGCATTAATAGGTATTCTTCGAACGTGTATTCCTGGTGCGTCCTTGGCGAATTCTGTTTGTCTATCCTGAAGACAGTGTTTCTGAGTGGTGGTTCCGGTGGAGATTAGACCGATATGTAGGTTGAGAAATTTTTTTGCTCCATTGTTCTAATGTGATGACTTGAAGCTAATTTGCTATCAGAATGACCTAGCTGAAGACACAATTGACTGGTTAAATTTTTCGTTGGAAATTTTCTTCGAGCTAGTTATCTAAGGGTTTCTTCACGAAAACAGCTCTCTTTCCTCCTTCACAGATGCTTGTCAAAATGGCGAGATGTAATGTAAAGCATTTTTCAATGAAACATTTTATTTATCTGAAGCAACAAAACTTTCGATCCTAGAACGTGTTCATTTGCCCCCTCACAGTCACTCAATGGTTTGGCTGACTATTTAATTGCAAACACATTATTTCAATGCGTGCGCCTATGTATTTATAGTGTATTGGGATGTTTTGAAATTCTAAGAATTCTTTTTCTGTATGGTCTGTTATTTGTTGTTTAGTCAGCTCCTGTGGGCATGACGTTTGCTTTACTCAGTTATGTTTGTCGTCACACGTCGATTCTTCCTGATGGCCAATCTGGGAACATCTTTGCCAGACGACTAACTTTGTTGCTAACCTTTGCCAGTGTTGCTGGGATTTTGGTTAGTGACTGCGACTGTACTACATACCTTTAAAATTACAATGTTTATTTTGTTTTGATTTGAAGTTTACTTTTTCATGAGTTTTAGTTATACTAAAATAGGATTGTTGTTGTTGTTGTCTACAAATAACTACTTCTTTTTACTATGTCTATAAGTACGCACATGTTATCCTGACAAATTTTGTCCGTTTTCCCACCATGAGAAAGTTCATAATTACGTATTTAGATTTGCACTTCTGCAAAATGGAAACTTATTATATGCTGGCTGCAAACAATTTGTTTAGCACTTGTCTCTTTGTTTTATGTTTAAAATAATCCTATTCTGTTTAGGGATATTGTGGAGTTGTGCTAACGTGTAGAGATAAAAACGACTGCAACGAAATTCACTCTTATGCCGTCTGGGTTGTGGTAAGTGCGTAATATAGCTGATATTTTGCTATCTGGTTTTAACTATTTTCTATTTTTAATACATTGTCATGCTCTTGGTACTTGGTATTCTATTTTTACTGTATTCTATAATGGAGTTGTGCTTTTCAGATTGTGTGTTATTTGCTATTACGAAACCTGTTTGGCTTTGTCAGATGCCATGTTAGCACATTCTTTAGCTGGTTTGGAAAGATATCACTAGAAGTAGGTTTTCCTTTTTATAAAATTTGTGGGCATTGCATAAATCAAGCTTTTAACGATTATGTGAAAAATTTTATCGTCCCCAAATATTTAGAGATATTCGCCTTTTCTTGGATTCAATGGAATGAAATTTAAGCTTTCATTGTGGTAGCTAATATAAACCTGCAGGAAAGAAAATAATATACAAGCATTGTTTTTTCAGAAAATGTGTCATTTTGTTACATTCTTTTTTGAAATGGATGTTCTTACGTTCTACGAATCTCTCTCTTTCTTAATTGTTTGGGAATTTTTTGAATTTACTCTGCTATGACTTTGTGAAACCGTTCATCTATAGTTCAACTAAATTCTGCTTTATGCAATAGCCATCCCAGCTGGGCCTACACTTTTGCGTTGTTTCTACTGCCTCCGTGTGTTTTGTATGTTTGGTCCAGAATTTCTCTGTTCCGTTATATATCAAGCACAGCACGGGTATAACCAAGAGCTGGACTTATTCTAGTGAGGGGAGGGCCGCCCTAAACACCCTTCTTCCCCCCCAAATCCCACTCCAAACAAAAGTGGATGATGCCATTTTCGGTACGAACTTTTGCCCTGAAAAAATCGCTCAGAAGGCCAAATTTTGAAAAATTTTCCAGCTTCGCTGGAGATTTTTAGTAGATTTTAGACTTTTTAAGGGGGGGGGGTCACTTTCATCAAAAATTTATAGTCAGGGATTTCGCTCATTTATGCTCCCATATGTTCTCAAATACAAGACAAAATATTAGTGTTCGAAATCAAACTATGACTGAGTCATTCAGGCTCAAAGCCGGAAAACTTGAAATTTCGTGTGATGAGCTCTGCAAGGTCCGGTGGAGACCGATCGCGACCAAGAAGAGGGTTAACCGATACACCAAATTAAACCCTTTGCTAATTTAATTTTTAAGTGCACTCGTGGCTCAAGCCTAGCTATCCAGGCGTTCACAATGCATGCTTGACTGATGCGCTGACCTAACTTTGGAGGACTGCTAAGTATAACTTGAACTCATTTTATCTTGCACAGACAGCATTTTAGATACATGGTTCTGTGAGAAAAGTTGCTCCTCGTTTCATTAGCTATCGACTGATACCAAATTGTCTATATTTGGAAAAATTTAAAAATTGGGATTTTTACCTATAAAGATCAAAGGTGACGCCACAGCAGTTATGTTCAATGTTGACCCATTTGTTTTGGCCACATTATGTGACATGGATATATTAATCTGCCAAGTATGGTGATTTTTACCACATAATGAATGAAAAATTATCAAAAGAATGTGAAAATTGTGAAAAATCGTCATTTTTAGCAAAATTTGTTGTATTGTGGCAAGTTTCTGAGCTTATTTTACATGGTCCAAAAATGGTCGATTTTCCGAAATTCTGGCTTGAAAAATTCTCCAAAAATCCGTCATTCAACAGAATTGCATTAAACTAGATAGATGCACTCTACAATATGTCCTTGACATAATATGTTGAAAGTTTCAGCGCTGTATCTTTCATACAGCAAAAAAATTTTTCTGCCACAAACTTTTTAACCTAACTTTTTCATTTTCCTATGTTTAACACATGTCAAGGTCACCTTTGAAGAGCTTTACAACTACAGAACGATAGAAGCAGGCAGTATTACGCAAAACGCACTTGTCTTGTTTTGAGGACCGATGGGGACTACAAAATATGTGAAAATGAGGAAATCGGAGATGGTCGAAAAATCGGCAAAAAAGTGACCCCCCCCCCTCCCTTAAGCACTAAGTCCGCTTATTTTGGCGATTACTATAAAAATAGCGCAATTTTTTGCACGTTTTTAGAAAAATTTTGAAAAATTTTCGCCTCCCTCAAAGAGCCCCCCTAAGAAAAGTTCCCTAGAATAAGCCCAGAAGAGTGCATACAATAACTGTTATCACTAAGTATACTCTCTGTCAGTAGAGTATATATAGTAAAAATTCGTCTGGCTTCCCCCATTGGCCCCTCATAAATCAAGTTAACCCGTTATGTGAAGCTCGCAAGTGACGCTTTCAATTAACGGACTAACTGAGTTGTTGCATCGAGCTTTAGAGCGTGACTGATTCACTCGACGCCAATTTGTGGTGAAAACATTTCGGATGTTTGGCTGTTAGCTTAGCACGCACAAAAGTTTTGCTCTGGTAGTAGCGAGTCTGCTTAGTACTCTTGTTATTTGTGGTTTAACCAATCAAACTGCGGTTCAAAGTACAAGATGTGCAGTAGCTGATTTGAATATTTTCCCTCTTGTGAATCATTATGCCTTTTTGAGTAGTATTTTTGTATTGGTTTTTTACCAAAAGCCCAAAAGCTGCAATAGGTGAAGGGTACGCCACTGATGACGCCCGCCCTCACCTATATCAGTCTGGCAGAGTGGTCAGCAAATGATTGCACGTAACCGTTATGAGTGCATATATATGTTCTGCAAAGCATGAAACCTGTCAGTTAGCACGTATAATTAGTTTTTCAGATAGACATTACGATTGTACGTTTTCCAGTGATTGATTCTACAACCTTCTAAACTGTATTCGAAAAACGGTATACTTTGGTTTTTAGGTAATGGTAGGCAAATCAGTTACTAACTTCTCTATTTGCTTCAGCTGTTTGTTGCTCAATATCATATATGGTTGGCCGCAGATACACATGGAATCCTGGTTCTGTTCCCAAGATGGCCCGTCTTTAATGTCATATTAACTAGCTTTATCTTCGTGTCTATTGCTCATGAAATTAGCAAACTTACCAGATACTTCAGTTCCATTTTGATACCCGATGACTCGCGTAGTTTAATCAGGCTGTTGTTGTTGCTTTTGCTTATTTTAGTTCCTTTAGGCCTATTTAGTGGCTCAGCTGCAAAATATATTTGAATTTTATTGTGTTATGATGCTTCTGTTATTTATTGTTAATGTGTTATTATGCTTTATTTGCGATTCTGATAATGCAATGTTGACGGAATAAAGTGGGTTGTATAAATTAAAACCTCTGTTACAGACTTCATACGATGCAGGATGATTTCGTTTAAGTCCCTCTTCCTGTTCTCGTAAATACGTATATTATAGCTTTGCTGCATACTTAGTTATCAGGATTGTTGGTCAGCCGACGTCAAACCGGCAATTTACAGGAAACATAAAGTTGTTCGAATTTCACAAAGTCTGACAAACTATCCTTTTGGGCACATATTGATATTGTTGATTAGGGCCTAGCAACAACACACATTGTGGCTACTACGTTGCTGCTCTCCGCAGACACCCAAGCCAGTCAGACGTACGGTTATTGCGGTTGCACCCAGGTCAGCAAAGATTGCTTACCAACCATTGTTGACCCCCTCATGTCAGTTACAACTAGGATGGCTGAAAACCTAACAGAGCTGGCTCGACAGCTTAGGATAAGAAAAAGGTGGCTGCAGAAAGGGTGTCGGAGGGGTAAGACTAGCACTCAGATAGGACAGAAGAGAAAAGTCCGTATTTCTAAAAACGAAACGCATACTAAAAAGGCAATACTATCTATGAGCCAGCTTGTTTAAAGCTTGGGGCTAAGCAGTTTTGCGGCCTTATTTTGCGTTGTTATATTTACATAATTTTTATTCCGCCTGGAGGCGGAATTATTTCTTTGGAAAATGGATCCTTAACACTTGGGTTCCAATTTCTAAATGGCATGTTTCTGTATGTTTAGCACTATTTTCCAGTATCTTTTTTTAACCGCGGGGGGCTACATTGTTGACAGCAAAAAATTTTGATTTATTTAATTTTTGAAATTGTTGCTGTGGGGAAAATGGTGTTATTTTGTACTGCTATTGCATTTTTAACTAAAGGGGGTACAAGAATTAATATTGTCTGCTTTTACTATCGCCCCCCCCCCCCCCTGCTGAAATCTAATAGAGAAAATTAATAGATGAATTTGGAAGAATATGCAAATTAGGTATCAGAGCAGAAATGCTCAGTTGAACAGTCTTGCGCTTGTGTGGCTGAAGAAAAAGCCCGTCTTCAATTGCTGAAATATGTCTGTCACCTGTCAATTGGCCTCATTTTGAACCATATTTGCTTTAAGAGTCTGAACATTAAGATTATTGTATGCATACTGTAACAGTTACCCGTTTAATTTCTCAAATCATCAGATCCCTTCAAGCCACTACTATTTGGAACCAACCACGTAAAAATGGTCAATCTACAATCGGTTTGGACCGGCAAATTTTATCTGCTCTGCGCCGTGCCGTACCATCACAACTTTTATAAATAACTGAACCTTAACTTCCTAAATTGTTACTGAAGAATACTGCGATCATACAAACCTAGTTCGCTGAATTCTGTACTCTCCAGAGTTAAGGCAACTTTCAGAAATTTAATCATTTCTAAGTTAAAGAATACTTTTGAAATCGGGATCACGCCAGATGTGAATTTTGAAATAATTTAGCCCAATACGAACTTTTGGGTTGACTTGAACTATACTAAGAGGTTAAAGCTTACACTCACAAAATAAGTTTAATCAGCCAATTCGTTTAACTTCCATTAATCGAGCAATTATACGGATCATTCCTCTTCAAACACTGCAGCTGCAAGTAAACTGCCAATTAATAAGACATTCTTTTAATTTCCTTGTATTTCAATAATGCTTACAATACTTTGTGTGCTTCAACTCTAGCATATATTTCTCTCCGTATACATACACCACTGCCCTAATGCGGAATCCTGCCCCTTTTAGGGGCCTGCTTGTTACATTGTGAAAGAAACTAGACAATTGACATAGGAGGACCGTTTCCACCTCCACACCAATTGCCCCGCCCTAAATATTTTAATATACATTATGGTTGCATGGTTGTACACTATGTACGGAATTTCTCTCAAGCTGTTGAGAAATGTCACAGAAATTTAAAGAAAAATTTTTAACTTAGCTGGTTCATTGAGTTCGTTCCAAGAGCACAGGAGTCTGGAATGCCCGGAGAACAGAGCAGAACAAAATATTTTAAAACTTCCTTGCAGCAGACACGATGAAATAAAAATAACTAAATTTAATCACAGCTGTTAATCAAATTAACAAGACGAGTTGGAAACCCAGAAAAGAGTCCAAATCTTCAAACTTAGCTTATCCTTTTAAAGACCACCAGCTTCTTCCAAGCATAAGATGCAATCTCCTGAATGCATTAGGAAGCCCCTCAGTGTCTTACTTTTTTTTCGCTATGTGCCACACCCCAGTCGCTTTCGCCTGCAGGGGTAGTGCCGGATCCAATTTAGTTGTTTAAGATAGGTGAGGGGAGGAAAATCCGGCACTGAATAATTGCTTTCTGCAATTATCCGAGGCGTCATCAAGGCTACTGCCGCAGCAGAAGTGAGCACGCTGCTAGCTGTGCATTCGTGCTCACCCATTGGCTCCACCCAGAAGGGTTTCCCCTCCAAGGCGGCCAAATCCTTGCAAATCTCGGACATCACATAAGAAATTATATTGGGAGGGAGGGGTGGATTCTGGTGCAGCTGCACCATGTTCTTTTAGACACGACTGTCTGAGTAGACATGTCGTTCTGTAAGGGATCCGAAGGATCCAAAGTTTCGTGTTTGTGGCCGAATTCTGCATAGGTGTCTCTTCCAGCTATGCTAGGCCTGTGCGGGTGCGTCAAGCAAATATTGATAACTAACAAGGATTTGCAAAGTAAACTGACCACTTTGACTTATTCCTATTCTAAGCATCTTACTATATATACTCAGTATTCTTCTAAATGATCTGACCTTATAATTATCTGACTAGTGCTTACTTATATTGCTCATACGCAGTTATCAATGCTTTGGAACTTTGCAAACAATAGAAGTCTCGTAAAAATTAAAGACACTGGAAAAATAAATTCAATCGAACTTAGCTTTGTTCCACCGTTTACGGAATTGCGATTCCTGTCTGTAGAAAAAGATCCCATTATCCATCAATCCGCCATTGTAAATTAACCAAAAAAACCATTCTTGAGTTGCAGTTGTGCTCCATTGGCTGCTATTCCATATTTGAGTTTTGTAATTTTCAGCTTTCCAACTGATATATATGTGAATATGTAAAGCCATTTTTGCACACCTCTTTCGCTAGAATATAATCAGTTTATTTTCTAACACACATGAAGCGACCTTCAATGCAAGGTTCAAGCATCAAAGAAGGTATTGGCAAAGGGAGTAAAACTAGCTTAATAAATTTTAAACTACTTACCAATTTTGAATTTTGAATTTAGATAAAACTCAAAAAGCACACAAAGCTAATCTAATCTGTGGAACGTGTATGTACAGCTGCGTTCCTAAATTCCCGGAAACACCTCCTTTCACAAATTAAAAATTTAGAATACAGCAACTGCAAAACTTATCTTGTTTTCGCCACTTGTCTTCACGCACGTCCAGGATCAGATCACTCCAGTGTCTTACTCATGCTATTATTTGAAGATGGCAATTAAGGGGGGGGTCGCGATTTTTCGACCATCTCCGATTTTTCTCATTTTCACATATTTTGTAGTCCCCATGGGTCCGCAAAACAAGACAAGTGCGTTTGTTGCAAAACTTTTCCTATCATTCACAATAGCCCTCCAAAGGTGACCCCGACATGTGTTAAACATAGGAAAATGAAAAAGTTAGGAAAATTTGTCCACTACCAAAAGTTTGAGCGCTGTGTAAGAGTAAATCGGCTACCACTCACTGTAAACCTAATTTGGACTAGATAAAGTGCTAATATCTATACGAAGTTATTTTCCGTAGGGTCGCTGATTTTATACGAATTTTCAAAGTCCGGATAAGTAGATTTTTGCTCAAAATCGCTCTACAAATGTGTAGGTCAGTGGACGTTTTGTCTTGTCCTGAACTAACCCTTTGGTGTAGAAACTTCGCGTTTAGATATTCGCATAGTATATTGTTAGAGCTTTATTTTGCATTTAATCAACCCCTATTTGGCCTTTTCAGTAGCTCGCAGTTTTGGTAGCAGAAATTCCATTTTTCCTCAAAAATCGTCATTTTTCGAAACTTTCATGTTTGCTGCTTCATAAGTCAGTCAAATCTTAAGGTATCTCAATAAAATTTGGCATGCTAATAGACTGGGATACAACCTACGCTTATGTGAAGTTTCATGCCAATAGCCTATGTTTTCCTGTGGTGACATACTACGATAGCATGGCGGACACCTATGAGCAAAAAATGTCAAATTTGCAACTTTTTCAAATATAGCCATATTTTATATCAAATTGAAGCTCTCAATGTCCTGAACATTTTATCTTCTTGCACCAAGTCTCTATAAAGCAGTATGAGAAAGTTAGAGCGAGTTAAAGTTTGAAGCAAATGATAGTCGAAATAAGCTTTACCAAATCGTCCAAACGCCGTGTCTCGCTCGTTGCTTAGCTTGCCACTGTAATTTATGCGGTAATAAACACCTACAGGTAAAGACTTTAAATTGATGTATTTGTCATGCCACAGTCTCTTGTCATCCCACTTGTATGCGACTTCGAAGCCCTCAGCAAGGCATACTAACGTAAATACTAAATTGTTGAGATTTGAACTGCAATATCTGTAGACTGGATTCACCCTGGACTCTAAAACTTTGTCTTGTTTTTGGGCACATATGGGGGTATATTATACCCAAAAATGAGCGAAATCGGTGACTATAAAATTTGGTACCTGGCGACCCCCCCCTTAAGGAAGAAACTGGAGTAGGCAAGATTTTCTCAATTTAGAACGATTTTTCCGGCTACACCACAGCGTTGCCGGCTATTATACATTATTCTGTGCATGAATTTTTCTCCGTTGCAGGTAGAAACCTGTTCAACCAATTTTCATCGCATGTTAAACATACGACGGGGTTTAGAAATCGCATATATTGCTGGCATAGTCACATCGACTTCTATATACGTTAGATGTAGTTCTAATGTAGTTGCTTGCGCTCAGCTAAAATAGGCAAATTAGATCTACTCAATCAAGCTCAGTTTGATGATGTGCAATTCATTTTCCGGCTAGTCTATATTCGAAAAAAATTCTGCTGCCTTGACCAACCTTTTAGATAATGAAGCTGTGTGAATTTTTGTAAAAGCATAAGGTGACATAAAATTTCGATTTCGTTTTAACGACGAACACAATGATCTCATGTACCAAATTGTTTTACCAATTTGTTCCAGTTAAGAAACCTTTATATCAATAACGGAGACCGCACCGTTTAGTATATCTACGCTAGCTTGCGCGAGCGTCAAAAAAGTAGGGTTAAGATTTTTAACTCGTTTAACCCTGCAGGTGAGTTAAAATGCACTGTTTAGCTGTTTTAACCATGTGTTCCAAAAGGATTGAATTAGTTTTAAATCTTTTTGACTAATCGCTCCGCGAAAAGGGTCTTTAGTTGCAGTTCCCGAAGGTTTTGAGGAAATAAACTACATGGTCAGACAACCACAGGCTCAAAAGGGACTGTACTGCGTAGCCGGTACCTGATGGGATGATGCAGTCACGGCTCCAAAACTTACTCATCAACTTTTGCAGACAACTTTTGCTTGTTATAGATTTAATAATTTATTATTCCTGCTGGAGCAGGAATGTATAAAAAGGAAACTAAAGACTGACCAAAAACTCTTGGAACCGAACTGTGAGCGCTTGTCCTGAGTTAACCTTTGAAATTGGCCTGTATAAAGCATATACTTTTAGAATCCTCAGGAGGAGGAGGAGAATCCGGTAAAACCATCATATCCGGTCTATATCCGGTTACCGGATACCAAATCGATAAAAACGCTTCAGATTCGGAAAGACAATGCTAATTCATTCATACTCTAGCACATTGGTCCTTGGCCCAAGACATCTCCGAAAATCCGGTCACATCCGGTCTATGTCCGGTAATCGGATGTCTAGGTCACAAAAACTGTACAGCAAGATGGGTAGGTCGTACAGTTTCGCTGATTGAATTTCTAGATTCAGCGGGTCGAAATTAGTCTATATACGAAGTTTTGTCCAATTTTGACCAAAATTGCGTGATTTATGGTCGTATCCGGTGCGAAAAAAACCGGAAAAATCGGTTTTTCCGGTCTGATGCTTGGAATCGCGGATAAAAAATGCTAGTTTTCGGCACAATGAATATTTGGGAGGCTACTTCCATTTTACCGGTGTCAAAGTAATAGAATATCCGGTCGATTTCCGGTTCTGAGCTTTGAAATTTGAGATTTCATGGGCTATTATCTCAGTATCCGGTTTGTCCGGAAGTCAAATTATTTCATTAAAATGAGATTTTGTCTATCCCTAACAAGCATCAAGCTCAAATCACTTCATATCTGCTGTAGTTTTTGAATGATGGCGTTTTAAAAACGTGCTGATTTTGCTTTATTATCGGAAGTTATTTCATTAAAATGAGATTTTGTCTATCCCTAACAAGCATCAACCTCAAATTACTTCATATCTACTGTAATTTTTGAATGATAGCGTTTTAAAAATGGTTCAAAAATAAGTTATATTGCGTGCGACAAAGCTAAGCGTATGGGATCAAATCGCATATCCGGTTTAACAATTACACAAAACAAGCAAAATCAGCACGTTTTTAAAACGCCATCATTCAAAAACTACAGCAGATATGAAGTGATTTGAGCTTGATGCTTGTTAGGGATAGACAAAATCTCATTTTAATGAAATAATTTGACTTCCGGACCAACCGGATACTGAGATAATAGCCCATGAAATCTCAAATTTCAAAGCTCAGAACCGGAAATCGACCGGATATTAGATCACTTTGACACCGGTAAAATGAAAGTAGCCTCCCAAATATTCATTGTGCCAAAAACTAACATTTTTTATCCGCGATTCCGAGCACCAGACGGGAAAAACCGATTTTCCGGTTTTTTTTTCGAACCGGATACGACCATAAATCACGCAATTTTGGTCCAAATTGGACAAAACTTCGTATATAGACTAATTCCGACCCGCTAAATCTAAAAATTCAATCAGCGAAACTGTACGACCTACCCATCTTGCTGTACAGTTTTTGTGACCTAGACATCCGATTACCGGACATAGACCGGATGTGACCGGATTTTCGGAGATGTCTTGGGCCAAGGACCAATATGCCAGAGTGTGAATTAATTAGCATTGTCTTTCCGAATCTGAAGCGTTTATATCGATTTGGCATCCGGTAACCGGATATAGACCGGATATGATGGTTTTACCGGATTCTCCTCCTCCTGAGGTTTCTAGAAATATATACTTTACATAGACTAACTTCAACCCATCGTCAGAAAAAAACTGAGACTGCTAAGAACGCGAGCTAAACATAGGAAACAGAGAAGTGGCTGTGGCTCTTTTACACAGTAATCAGGGTTCTCTCATTACAAAGATTCCGTCTCCGGCGGAATAAAAATTTCAATGGATTCGTCATTCATCTTCCTTAAAAGAATGGAATGATCGCAAAACATTTAATGTATAACTATGTGTACATCACTATTACACACAATATGAACCAGCTGGGAAGTGATTTTATGATTATGTAAAGACTGAGCGTCATTCATAAATTATTGTAAAATCTATCAGAATTTTATTAATGTAAGGCTTATTCATTTGCAGTTATTTGCAATTGGATATAAAAGGTCTACGTAGGAATTATGCCCCTTTTGGGGCCTACTTGTTTTGGTGTCAGATTATGCAAATTAGGTTTTGCATCTACTATTTAAGCAGTCGCACAGACTGTCTTCTCGCAGTCTTCGGCTGTCAGCAACCCGGAAGGTTGCATATTTTTGAACACAAGTGTGGCATGGGAGCTACACAATGGTGTAATAGGTTTGCGCTTGGCTTGACTAGGCTCTCGAATGAATTGGGGGCTTGGCTTAGGTCTACTCTCTCCGAATTTTAGCAGTTTCAGTTCAAATAGGATTAACAAAAATAACGAAAGGTGTAATATAGATGGTTGGTTACCATTAATTCCAAATCAAACTTGTTAGAATTCAAAAGCTACGTGAAATCGAAAGAAAGTCATAGGCCCTATTTCTTTAAAGTTTAAACGGATTAGATTAAAATTAGTTCGCATTAAAGAAGTAGCACCTCGGATTAAACGGATTAAAATATAATCCAGCGAGTTAAACGAGTTAAACAAATTAAATTTAATCCTATTTCTTTAATGCACCCATTAAAATTTTAATCTAATCCTGTTTCTTTATTCACACTTCGTATTATTTAAAAGATCAACGAGTTAATTTTTCCACGATCTTAATCTCGTTAATCAACGAGTCCGACCTGCTTAATCGCTGTTTCTTTAAAGATTAATTTTAATCTGGTTAATCCGCCGACTGCAATTTCAACTAGTTTTTAATCCTCGTGCAGCTACGCGGATTAAACGGATTAAAAGTTGGCGGATTAAAATTTTTAATAGCTGTTTCTTTAATGGCGGATTAAATGGATTAAAACCAACTCGTTAAATCCGCAGATTAAAAGTGGTCAGATTAAACGAGTTAATTTTAATCCGTTTAATCCATCATTAAAGAAATAGCAATTAAAATTTTAATCCGGCTGATTTTTAATCCGTTTAATCCGATCATTTTAATCTATAAAGAAATAGACCCATAGTCATGAAGTGAAGTCGCTTGCAACGGGCATAAAGTGCTAAAAAAACTTGACTCGAGCTCAATTCATTTGCTGTTGATTAATAACAGGTAATAACTGGAATATTGCCCCGTTTGGGGCCTACTTGTATTATTTTTAATAGAAAGCGATCATAACTGAAGCTGTCAAAAACATTCAATAAATCGAAAAGCACCATCTCTAAAGTATTTAGACATTTCACAATTTAATACATTTCTTGTTCAAAACGCTGCAGCTAGGGTTGTGCCAGGGCCGTGAAGCGGGCTTCGGGCTCGGGCCGGGCTCGGGCTCGGGCCGGCCCGATACCGGCCCGGCCCGAGTTTTTAATGAGACGGCCCGGCCCGAGTTCTCTGTTGAGCCCGGCCCGACTCGGGCCGCTCGGGCCGCTCGGGCCACTCGGGCCGTTCGGGCCTATCGGGCTTTCCGGGCTATTTGAGTAGTTTGTCGTTACTGAAAAATATTGATTTTTTCGTTGTGACTTGTGGCGTGGCTTCCTTTGTTCACACACTGTTGTCTTCTTCGGTGCTTATACACGCAATACCCATACATACATACATATCTGAATTGATACATTTGATGCAAACTATATATATACACAAGTTCAGAACTTAATTCTACTATCCAAATTAGCAAGCAGATTGCGAAATGCTAAACTTTATACAGGTTTTCTCTACCTGCATTCTGCAAAAAGTTATGGATTAGTTAGCGGTAAATTGACTTCTAACAAACATTTGTATGATTCAGAAGTAACTATTTTGGTACTCTGCTACGGGCAGACAAACCCTGGTCATGTACAAGGAAGCTAACAAGTAAAGCTTCGCCAACTTCCCACTTTTTAGTCAGTGGTCAATTATGTGTTTAAATTTGCTACATAGAATCTGTGTGATGATTTATTTTTATTCTTTTTTTTGGATGATTCAATACTTAACCGAAAATCTTACTTACAATTTACAAGATACATAAACTTTATAGCTCCAGTATGTTGTCACAAATTAATGCTCAGAGCATTATCTGAAAATTATGAAATGAAAAGCTACTAACAATAGCTAATGTTGCACTGAAGTTACAGCTAATCGAACCATGAAATTTCATTTTGTGTTTACCGATGCGTAATAGGTAATAAAACTGCTCGGCAAACTGGATGTGATTTGAGCCTTTTTTGGGCCTCTCCGCACCTGTCGGGCTATATTTGGGCCACTTGGGCTGCTCGGGCCGCACTCGGGCCGCTCGGGCCGTTCGGGCTCTTCGGGCCGCTCTGGCTCTCGGGCCGCTCGGGCCGTGAATCGGGCTTCGGGCTCGGGCCGTGAAGCGGGCCTCGGGCTTCGGGCCGGGCTCGGGCCGGGCCAGCCCGGCCCGAGAATTTTCTTAACGGCACAACTGCAGCCTTGAAAAGCGCTTTATGCATCGTTTTAAAAAGGCTTGTAATCAGGACATTATGAAACTAGCAAAATTAGCAAAAATAGCCACTTTTCTGACATAACGCTAAACATAGACCTTTTTGAACATCGATTTCTCAAAACTGTAGAATCGGCCAAAAGTTATTTTTGTGAAAGGAAACCAGTACCCTAAAGTCCCTTTTTTTGCCAAACATACATTGTCATACATTGTCAAACATACATTGTCATAAATTGAATAATAAACTATTCACAAATTTAGTTGGATTTTTTAGTTTGCTAGAGATTACAATCGCAAGTCAGCATACTTTTATTGTGGTATACACGTAATAATAACATGAACCGTGACAATACAACAAACGTTACACATTATATTAAAGCAAAAAATTTAGCTTTCCGTGAGTTTCTGTTTTGCCCTCTGTCTTTCAAGGGCTTTTAAGTATTTCAGGGCCCGCTTCGCGGCAGTGCATTTAGCAATTCTATAGCTTCGACCCATTCCCTTAAAACGACCCTTCTGATAGACGTCCACCGTCACGCAAACTTTACCGGCAGCTATGCACCGTTCAGGCTTCCTGAAATTAAAGACAAACTTCAATTGCCTCATTTAACATAAACAAATCACTGAAGCGGTAACACAACTATTATCAATATCAAAAAAGAAACGAAGATACTTATAAACTGTAGTGGAAAGATCGATTGAAAATAAACATACGAAAATTTCGCGGTCTCAGGCTCCATTTCCAAGAGTTCACGGATCGGTGACTTTGGAGGATTGGCACAACAAGCTTCTAAAAAGTAACAGCATTTGTTAAGGTAAAAAAGGCACAACTGTCAAAATGTTATGAAGCAATATAAACTTGTAAGATAATATTAGAGAAAAATCCTACAAAAATTCCGTTCTAAATGTATCAGGAAAACTGAGTTAAGGTGGTGATTCCTTTTGGGCACATATTGTTACTTGGCGGCGTAAATCAAGATGAAATTTGATGAAACTTTCCGAAATAAGTTCTTTTAGCGTTCTAACACCCCCCGCGCAATCCCGATTTAAAAATTCGAGATTTCCAGTCAGAGTGGTTTTTCCCAATTTTTGAACATTTGGCAGCTGCTACACAGTTATTACAATATCCATTCGAAAGATCTCATTGAGCTTCACATTTTTGCTTTTTAAAGCAAGTTTCTAGCTTTTCTCTACCGTGAGATATAGCCGAGTTTCTTGTTTTGGCGTCGAAAACTTGTCACTTTTGCAGAAATCAAATAATCCAGCATTTCTTGAACTACGCAAACCGTAAAATCAAACTAAGGGCGTCGATCTGATGGTCTCACAGGGACAAATTATCCGACGCATGATCGTCTTCCAACTGCTATCCTGTAGGCTGCTATCATAGAAAATGTAGTTTTCGCAAAAACACGACCAATTTTTTTCCAAAGATTGTGGAGCATTCACCATGCAAGCTGGAATGCTGCTACTGAACAAATGTGTTCTGCATAAATATACCCAGGGACGATTTTTTAGGTGCCCCGATTGCTGCTTTCTAGCTGAAGTAATCACTTGACCAATTTGGAAAAAGTAGGCAAAATCCAAGTTACGCACACATTTCAGCTTATTTCTCTATAACGAAGAGCGATGTCACAATAAATAAAAAATCGTCCCCAGCTATTTGATGGAGGTATCGAATGATATAACCGATGTCTCGCGAAAAAATTTACTTGAGTCTGCAAAAATTCTGGAAAATTATACTTCTTCTAAAATGTGTTAAAAATATTTTAGAAAAGCAACATTAGTTTCGTGGCAGGCATTAAAAAGAGAAAATTTCAAGCTACATTTTGATATAAAAATGGCTTCTTAACTCCAAGTAATGAATGAGTAATAATGGTGTAAACTTTATGTGACCAAAGGGAATCACCACCTTAAAACGCACGCACGAAATGCTTTATTTCATGCAACTGATGTAATGGCAAATCAAGAAGTTGTGAAGTTACGAAAGATCAAATAATTGCGCTTTTTGTCGACGTTTACGAATCTCGTAACGAGTTGCGATGCAGTGTGCTAACTGACTCCAAAACCTGAGCAATAAGGATCATCATACTAGTTTACAAAAACCATTGCTGCAATGAATCAACAAACGACCGAAGACAAAGACCTACCGAGCTGATCCCTCATCAGCCGGAATACCACAGCCCAGACCGTATCCAAGGAATAGCCAGAGTCAAGAAATATGGCCCCAGCAACGGACTCAAAGATATCACCCAACGCCTTGGGCACTTCCACATCCTCCTCCTCGTCACCCTCTCCCTCTTCCTCCAGCAGATACAGCTAAAACAAAAAACAACAAATTAAAACATTAAAAAATTAATAAAAAAGGGCGGGTAACTAAACATATAACACCAGTCAACTCAACACAAGCATAAACAAAAGGCGATTTGGCAAAAAATTTAACAAAATCAAACTATTTTGAAAATCAATCAATATACAAAATCTAAATTGGCACATTTTGTAAACTTAAACTACCACAGAAAAAACAAAATTTTGTTTTGTACACAATGTCACAAAGACTAAAGATGATAAGAGGACAGACCAAATTAAAGAAAGTTTTATTAAAGCGTGCTAAAAGCGGTGCTACAGACTCAATTAGCGGACAACGTACTTACTTACCTCTTCATGAAAGTTGACATCTTTCTTCAACTCGTCCTGAAGTTTGACAAACTTTTCTATAACCGTCATCAATGGAGGACACCAAGCCAGGAAATACTAAAACAGTAGATATTTTATTCTTCGTTACATTACTTTACAATTATAAAGCCACAATTAGTCTAGCCACAGGTTGAAACACAGAAGTTTACAAAATTTAAAATCTTGCATGCATAATTGAAATTCAAAACCAAATGGCGGCACAGCTTGGCCTTAGTGGTTGTTAGCTAGTGCAGTCAGTTGTTTGTACTGCCGCTAATACTGGGTTAGCTTTGCTAAGGTGACCTCTGCTTCCAAGTAATGATATTCCTTCGGGTCCCAGTACTGAGAATTGTACCATTTCCCGTCCAGGGGCCCGTTGCATAAAAATGATTAGTTGATTAGTGATTAGTTGATTAGTGATTAGTGTAGCTGTTTTTCGATAAAAACTTTTGCTACAGTCCGCCGTTTTTGGAGTTTTTGGTACTATATCGTAGCTGTTGAGGTGCTTTATCCAAAATCATGAAGTATTTAATTTATCCTCACTGACTCATTCAATCAAAGGAAAATTTTGAACTCAATCTTAATTTCTTTTCTTTTCAAGCTGGCATCATTCCAATTTAAGTTGTCGCTTAATTTAGACTTTTGATTTCATTAGAACGCCCAAAGCGCTGCAATATGATAATATAAGTGGTAGCCCATTCGTAGCTTTCATTATTCTCGCAAAACAGCTGCACTAATCATCCGTCCGCCACAAAATCCAGACACCTTTCTGCTGCGAGTGCAATGATCCAGGAAGGAGGTCATCAGTGGTCAGCGCCTGAATTTAACTTGGTTAAAATGGGGAGAGCCCATCTGGTCCCGTCTGGGTGTAATTACCCCTTCTGTCCCTTGGTTCAGGTATTACCTAGCCATACAAGGACAGCTTTCCCAGTGGGTGAACGGTGAGACTATTTGCGTTGCCTAATATCTCCTTTGTGTACTCGGGTCTCGGGTAAGGCTGGCAGCCGCGCTGCATCATCTGCTGCTCAGACCAATTACCCTGACGTCTTTTTGCTACAAGTGAAGAAAAATGTAACTATAATGCCTGTCCTAGGAAGTCATCAGAGGTCACTAGTATTGCATATTGGTAAAAACGGGTGAGGGTCCGGTCCGCGGTCCCGCCTGGGTGCAATTACCTCTTCTGTCCCTTGGTTCAGGGTACTACCGGACCTTATATGGACAGTTTCCCCAGTGGGTGAACGGTAGACTGCCCTAAATCTTTTGGTGCCCTTGGGGTGACTGCCGTGTTGCTGCAGATGCTACTGTAGCTGGTTACGTAAGGTATAGAAGACAATGAGAGCCTCGTATATCTGTGCAACTATGCCTATCCAACTATACAACCTTATCTGTTCCGTAATGAATTGTGCCTTCCTGGGGACATTATAGACCTTGGAGTGGACGAACTCACCGCCACATATTCTGAACACTGATAAGCTTTGGCTGCTTTCATTTGAAAGTATTTAATTATCAACAATAAGTCACTTCAAGATTGATTTACCTTTTGAAAGCCATATTTTACGGCAAGAGAGGCAAATATGGTATTATTGACTAAAGCTGAACGCAGATCGGTTAGTACACCCGGCGAATGACGCTTCGGATCCTCGTAAAGGTATCTGGTGATCAGATAATCCAGGACGGCGTCCCCAAGAAACTCCAATCGCTGGAATAAACAAAACAGAAGACAATAGTCAAGAATAAACAAAATACACTTAGACAAGCAATCAAAAATAGCAGGAAACTACAAATGTAACACAGCTATGCAACAAAGGACATGAATGTACGAAACGGACACCAGTATTTTTTGGAGCATCAACAAGCAAACATAGGACGAGGGAGCGTACACAATTGTGTACCAGGTTCAAGTTGTGGGTGACGTCACTAAGTACTCAGATGAAGGGGGGTCGGAATCCGTCCTTTAAATATGGTACGCTGATGTCGACAAGTTGACAACTAAGAGTGTGACGCTTGCTACTATGATGCTACTGTTACTAGTTCTGCTGTAGTTACTTACAAAGATACAATGATTTTACTACGAAAAACCGCCAAACACTGTTTACCTGGTAGCAATCAGTGACTCGATTGTTTGAATAGGAAGCATGCGTGAAAGCTTGGACCAAATATGCTCTATTCTTGAATCTATACTGGAGGATGCCTTCTACAGCTCCGAAATCGTATTTTGACCACAAAACGGCGAGCTCAGTCCTAGGATCAGCTACGTATTCTAGCAAAGGTTCTCGCGGAGGGGAGAACCAGTCGTCACCCTAAAATACATTTAAAAAGACAATGTCTATAAATATGCGCAAAAGTGTTTCCCTGTTCCTATCCACATTCGTAAGTAACTTATGGGGTGGATCCTTCTTGTTGTACATAGTTGTAAGAGAGAAAGTCTCACATTATGGATACATCTTCACTCGGGGAATGGAATTCCTGATTTCCCGCCATTATTAAGAAGAAAAAATCAACCTGAAAAAACTAGAAAGATGCACTACGGAGTATTTGGGATTACGTAACAAGGAATCTACATTGGATAAATTAAGACGTCAACCTTTCGACCGTAATCCCCTAGGTTACGCCTTAATTTATCCTTCCGGTTTATGTGACAAATGGGCGGAAGTAAATAAACAGTGTATTCGTGAATCTATATATAGGTGTTATCACAGAAATTTCGAGATAATTAATAAATTCTGACGAAGTCTCAATTATATCAAAAAATTAGGTGTTTCCGTCCTCAGGGAGATCCGGATTGATGAAATTCCGGTTCGGTCAGCATAATGGTCATTTTTCCTAGACCATTATACCTCGGAGAAGCACCGTCTACTATCTATCTGTCCTGCATTCGCTCAATTTAAAAGGGAATTAAATTTAATATACATAGAGGATACATACAATGGTTTATTTTAAATCATGTGAAGTGAAGCAGCCGTTTGGCCGATATTAGATACCGGACAACCCCAGAAAGGAGGGGTGTCATAATGGATCCGAAGGGATCGTATTAACTTTAAGAGAAAACACAAGTGCAAAAATAGTAAATCATTTTTCTACATCTATTTTTCAGTACTCTGTTGCACTTATCATACACCTAAACATGTACAAACAACAGCTAACACGCACTTTCCCAAGTATACTATCGCCCGTTTGCACCAACGTCAAGATTATCTCAAGCTTAAGCTAGAGATAATCTTCAAGTTCAGGATTGACTTAGCTGTAGCTTATCTCTAACTCTGAGTTAGAGATTATCTCCTGCACCAACCAAAATTAGTTAAAGATTATCCGATCTACAGCTTAAGCTCGAGATTATCTCGAGTTAAGGCTTAACCAATCAAACTTTATTTATGTGTCATGTGATGAACAGTTTCGCCAATCAAATTGGAACATTTCGTCTGTTTTATAGCATGACAATTTGAAATTTGAAGACTATCTGTCGGTGATAAAATATTTACTTTGGCGGCATCAGCCGGGCACATGCGCTTGACTATATATTATTATTAGTTTGAGCATTTTAATTTAAAAGGAAAGGATTGTTTGTAAATTCAAATTCAAATTGATTTAGATTTTTGATGTTTCTAAAGTGTTTAGAAAATTAAAATGTTTTTGAATATATCGATTAAAGCGTCTTTAATCAAGTGTTGTAAGGTATGGTGTTTATAAAGCATAACAATGCACAAAACTTGGTTCCAAAATAGAAGAAATTTACACCAACGGCTCAAATTCAGGCATCTCTATTGGAAACCTCGAGATTATCCTGACTTAATCCTACTCAGGGGTAGGATTGAAATTTCAGTAGTTGGAGATTATCTCGAGCTCACGATTATCTCTAGTTTTGGTTGGTGCACTGCTCCGTGGAGATAATCTCCAGTTAATCTTGAGTTAATCTGGAGATAATCTGAAGCTCGAGATTATCTCTTTTGGTGCAATCCAGTGAATTACTCAGTTTTCTAGCTAATTTTGAGACATTAATTCGCCGAACTTTCCTTCTCCTAAATGAAAGGGACGAGTTGAAAAAAGACTCATCCAGTAGCACAGGAGGATTTGCAACCGCACAAGTAAAACACGTGTGACATAAGAGAGCTAGCTTACTTCAGGCAAAACCTGAAGACCCAGCCATCGCATAAACTTCAAGGCACCACGAGGGCCATATGTCAACAGATAGACGCCAATCAAAGCCTCCACGGCATCAGCAACACTTTTATCCGGGATACTCTGCTGGGTCAGCAGATGGAAGGGAACGGCCACATAGCGATCCGGATACCAGCCAGGCTTGTTCATCTGCAAACACAAATCACTGGCACCAATGAGAGAACAATTTACACACAATGTGAACAATGAAAAGGAACCAGGTTTATTTTTAGGCAAATTTTAAGAAGCTTATAAAGGAGGGGGCAACGAAAGGACATCCGATTGGAAAAAGAAAGGTCGGGATGTTACAGTGGTGTTTGATACGAGAGCTCCTTAAACAGGAGGGGGACATTGGGCATCACCCCCACCAAAAATTAGACATTAAAAAGGAAAATGAAATGAACAAAGAAAACGAGCGTGTTCTGTTGGCACAATTGAGAGCCAATGGACACTGTAATCTACTGGCCCAGTACCGACACCGCATCGGTATCACCGCTTCCCCGGCCTGTCCTAACTGTGGGCACCCGGAGGAAGATATCCTCCATCTTTTTATCCATTGTCCGGCCCATACGGCAATGCGCACCCGGCACCTTGGCCCGAACCCCACCATCTCGGTCCTTTCGGAGGAGCCCCGGGCGGTCCTGGAGTTCCTCAAGGGTGTGGGGAGGTATTAACCTCTCCAATCATATTGGGACTCTCCCAGACGATCCAGGAAATCACAACAACAAAGAAAACTATCATGCACAATAACTTAATATCCAGTTTGCATCCTGCAGGCAGTTGGATTTGACGCACAGTTAGTTTCTATTGCCAGAAAGCAGAAGCCAAAATAAACTTTTAGTTTCTCAAGAAAAATCAATCACAAAATTTCCAGTTCAGCTAACGCTTAGATGGGCAGACAAAAACACTCACATCCATTTCCTGTCCTTCCTGTGAGTCCTCCGCCATTCCATCTCCTGCGTTCGTCTCATCAGAATCTTCAAGGGAGGCTGAAAACTCTTCCGATTTTTCAATTTCAGCTTCCATCTCCTGATCCTCATTTTCCGCATTCCTATTCTCCTCTTTGCTCACCATGGGCACATAGCAGGGCGGAAGCCAGTTGTCAGCCGGCTCAAACTTACTACCCACCAACAGTTCGCCCAGAAGACCCTTCCGTTTTCCCAGCTTATACAGGTTATAGTTGCTGACCTGCTTACTGCGTAGAAAGGACAACTTTCCCTCATGTCTGTCTGGATGAACGTTGAACAGGTTCACCGTAATGGCATATTTGATGAAAGAATCCCCGATGGTTTCCAGCCGTTCCAGGCTGAATCCATCGTTGGCTGAGGACATGGTGAAGGCCTGCAGCAGAAGACAGGGCGAGGGACCCCACGGGCAGTTGCTGCCATCCGTCTCCTTGTCGTAGTGCTGTCTCAGTTCAGCAAAGGAAGCCAGAGCCGCAGCACCTGTGCTGCTACCGGGCGGACCAAAGATAGCATCCAGATCGGCTGCAGCGATATGGCTTGCAGCACCAGTCGCCGACTCAAGACCATTCTCACCAATCGAGGAATCTTGGCTGGCAGTGGAGGCGGCCGAACTTATCAATTCATCTTCCGGTGCTGCTGCGGCGGGATTTCGAATCAGCTCACACAGATCAACTGAATTGTCGACTAGGGTGATCTTCTTGAGGTGTTGTTGAGACGACTCTTCCGACGGTTTAGAATCAGGGGTGGGCATGTCTGAGGAGGACTGCCGGTGAGGGGGACGCCAGGATTGATTCAGCATTTCCACGTCATCGAAAGAGAGCAGATCCTCTTTACGTCGAGGATCAGCGTCGTCGAAATCTATCAGATCTAGAACAGCCAGACACAGAGAAAATGCAATAAAATTAGGGATGCACCGGGGCATGGCCCCGGCCCCGATAGTCAGGCCCCGGCCCCGGTACCGACCGGGGCCAAAACTTAGCAAAATTGTGTAAATTTTTCACATTTTTTGACCAAATTTTGAATTTTTGAAAGTCAAAAAGTGTTACAAACGATTTATTTTCCAGCCGACATGAACGAAAACCACGATAGTAACGTTTGTATATCAAAACTTATTGCAAAATTTAAATTTTCAAAAAATTTTAGAAAATTTTCGATTTGGACCCCCAATTTCCAGGCCCCGGCCCCGGTAGTGGCGGCCCCGGTGCATCTCTAAATAAAATGCTAGAAAAGAGTACAAATTTTATATATATGACAACGCAAGCAGCTCAGATAAAACAGATATTTTACAAATCGCAACTATACATATATTTGTCAATAAGAAACAAAGACTAGACGTTAGAAAAACATCAGTAAAATAAGTATACCTCCATCAGTTGCAGTAGCGCTGGCAGCTAACGGCTGGTTATTTGTGAGGCCATTTGCGTCTGAAACCGCTGAGGTGCCATTGACAGCTGCGGTGGTAGGAGCAGAACCAGAATCGCCGGCATTCCCGAAATCATCCGGGAGACCTTCAACCAAGGCCATCACATCGAAATCATTTACATCAAAGTCTCCTCCTCCTCCTCCTCCTACAGAACCACCAGTATCAACAGCGCTGAGAACGCCATTCAGAGCAGGGGAAGCCGGCTGAAGACTAGCCACCGAACCGGCCCTGTCACTGGCGGT
This sequence comes from Trissonchulus latispiculum, assembly GCA_030248195.1. Classification (NCBI taxonomy): domain Eukaryota; kingdom Metazoa; phylum Nematoda; class Enoplea; order Enoplida; family Ironidae; genus Trissonchulus; species Trissonchulus latispiculum. Next base: position 1,087 of record JASAND010031797.1, on the reverse strand, counting down.
AGAGGGATCAAATCCGGCCACCGGAACAGAGGCCGGCGGAATGGGAGGCTTAACGAACCCATTGACCGGACGCGGCTGAACGGTGTGGGCACTCATCTCATCATAGGCAACGTCCTGTAGAAGGCCGTTGGCATCAAAATCATCCGTTCCCGTCGAGATGAACTGAACCCCGCCACCACCGCTCTGATCAATCTCAGCCATGGGCGGAGCGTCCCAGCCAGTGGGTTCGATATCCGATCGGGCCCCGAATAAATCAGCCAACTGCTGCTGAGCAGATCCTGGTGGCCCTGTAATGGGCGCGCCCGTTCCAGTCAAGTCACCTTCACTGCCCTCCAGTGGAAGACCAACTGGTCCCCCTTCGCCCGTCAGCTAAAACAGCAAACCTTTTGCGTACGCACATAAAATTAATGCATATCATAGGAACAAGTTAGGTTACGTAGCATTATTTTCTCTGTTTCTCCTGAATTTATTTCTGAGATGAAGTGGACAAAAAAAGAAATCCTTCCAAAAATTAAAGAAAAATAAAATACACCCTCGTTGCTATAGCGTACGCATACACCGCATGACGTCAAACAACTTGAACAAGACACAGCAAAACTGACAGATGACAATGTGAAAATGCAACCGGAACAAACAGTTGCAACCGAACCCCCAGGCTAAATGAAACGTTGACATACCGAGCCCATAAAGCGCATCTTTGGTTCAAAATTAAAATACATGTGACCCATTTCCATTTCCGATTCCCAGAGCTCCTCGTCATCAGAGGCTCCAGAATTAGGAGCAACAAGGTTGCCGGCATCGGCGGAAAATTCGCCATCAGTCGCATCGTTCGGAGAGGCAACAGCCCCGCCATCACCCTCTGAAGTGGGCTGATCCGCTGCCCCTTCTACAGGTTTCAGACCCGCAGCACCTGTAAAAAACCAGAAACTTTTTTCCCATATACTAGAAGATCAAAGAAATTTAATATCCACAATAACATTAGTTTATCAAACATTTCAACTATATATTTCTGAATAGACATTATGTGCTGAAACAAAAGCACAAAGTGCTAAGAGAATGAAGTTCCTGTTAATAAGAATGACAATTG
>JASAND010031796.1:0-95768 GCA_030248195.1 Trissonchulus latispiculum | reverse complement strand
TGAGCATTTTGAATGATCATATCTGCATAAACTGTGTATGTATTTTTGCTAAATGAGCTATTCTTCCCCATCAGGTTATTCTGACCTGGAATTTATAGTATGCTGACTAATACTGAGTGGTTTCGACTTTATAATCGACCACAGCCTCATTATCTCTATTTCAAAGTATAACTTTTGCTTTATACACTATTATCTTTGTAAATATTTGCCCTGGCTTTTTCCTAGGCAAAAATTTCTCTGGGGGGGGGGGAAAGTCTGGGGTCCCCCCCAGGTCTGGGGGGGGGCTCGATTTCTGGGGGGGGGAAGAAAAATTTTTAGAAAAATGTCTAAAAATAGCTATTTTTTGCTGCTGAGCTAAAAATTCACTATTTTTAACTTAAATTTAAGCTTAAAATAGCTAAAAAATGCTTAAAAATGGGTAAAAATCCGGCGAAGCCGGAAAAAATTTTCAAAATTTGCCCTAAAAACCCTATTTTTCCGGGCACTTTAAGGTAGGGGGGGGGGTTCTGGGGGGGGGGGGGAAGGCCCGAATCCTGGGGGGGGGCGAGCCAAGTCTGGGGGGGGCGAGCCAAGTCTGGGGGAGAACGGATTTCTGGGGGGGCCCCCACCCCCCCCCCCTGTAGGAAAAAGCCAGTTGCCTAGCAGCTAAACGAAAAGGGAAGGTTTTCCAGAAAGGGTAAGTTATCCAGAAATGCTGAAAATTGACTATTGTTTGCTTTGAATTGCTCAAAAGTTAAAAATCTAATACGAAAGAAAGAAAAAGTAATAATTGCAGTGACTTCTGAAAGCGCTCTGTAATGTTACCGTATTATGCCAAACAGTGGCCCATGGGCGTTTTTTCGGAATCAGCAATTTCGGATTTGATTTTTGTAATCCAAAAAAGCGCCCACCCCCCGAAAAAACGCCCATGGGCTATTTTTTGGAAACATTCTTTAATTGCTGCTTAGCTAATTTTCGATAAATTGATAAATTTTGAGGACGACAAAATGCTCGGGAAGTGTCAGTTGCTTACATGTCTATTCAAAGAACGAACGATTGACTCTAAGCCTTGAAATAGCTTAATCAAACGAAACTTTATTCACGAACTTTTACAAGGTAGTTTTCAAAGGCATGCAAGTAAGCATTGAGAAATCCAAAAAAGCGCCCACCCCCCGAAAAAACGCCCATGGGCGTTTTATTGGGTGGGCCACTGTTTGGCATAATACGGTACTCATTTAAAAACTATTTTCACGACAGTTGAGTTGTGAATGGGGAAGGCACACATCATGGAGACGTGCCCTTGCCTACACTTCTGTAGAACACTACTACTCGTGAGCATAGTACGCTCTTACGTAAGTATTAAGACTAGGTCAATGTTGCTGCTATATATGGATTGGATATTGTTTATGTTTACATATCAATAACCTTTACAAGGTTTTATCTACAATTTTACGAGGCTTGCTTACTGAACTTTGGATCATGTAAATGAGTTTAATTAGCGGATAAGCTAGCTACATCTCTTCTTCTGTCTTCATGGACCATTGAAATCAATCAATTTGGCTGGGGCAGCTGAATGCGGGCAGCTAGCTACATTACCAGTTCAAATAGACTGCCGCTTTTGGTGTCAAATTTTACAATTTTTATTTACTTGATCCAGTTATTCTACCGTTGTGTTTCGTTTTACCCCGTCTGATGTTGCACCTTCTTACAGTCTGTCCTGTCCCCGCTACCTTTTGTCACTGAAATTAACTTCTGCCTATGCTTTTTAGTGTGTCACTGTTATAATTCTGTAGCTATTTCAGTAACTTACTACATTGTTCTTTCCCTTCCAAGCTCTATGATGTCTATTCAGATTAGCGCGTTCAACTCTATTTTTCATTTGCTTTTACGTGTCCACCTTATGATTATGAATAGACCATACCAAGAGTACATATATAATATAAGAGTGTGCCACTAGGCACACTCTACGTTGTCAGAGCCAAAACTATTCTCTGCTCACTAACGGCCCACCCCCAAAACAAATCAGACCCTAGTGACCCCCCCCCCGCAAATAAGTACCTAGTCGAAACGGGGCTACGCTCACTCGCTCTACGTTTATGTGCTTAAGCTCAAAACACAAGCAGTGTGTGCGCGAATTTTGTGCCAGCTTCGAGCTTTAGAACACAAACATAGCGCACAAAATTCTTTGAAGTGAAGGGTTTAATTTGCGGGGAGGGGGTGGGCCGTTAGCGAGCAGAGCATAGTTTCTGCTCTGATAACAGAGAATGTGCCCAGTGGCACACTCTTATATTATGTACTCTTGACCATACTATAAACTAAATTGTATGCGCAGAGGGAAGGTCGATGTCCACTTTGTTGAAATAGTATATGTATACGTATCTACTGCACCCGGTGATGGTGTTTTCCTTTTCAATTATTTTGTCCAATAATTTGTGTTTTTACAACTTTAAAATTGGAATGCTTTGGGACATATGCTTTTTCATATTCAACGCATAATATGCTATGAAAAGCCTTTATAAATTTAAAGAAACAACTCTAAATTAAATAGTTGTCCAGTAGAACATCTTATGAGTCGCTTTACGTCTATACCTTTCCATTTTTAACAGATTTTACTATAATTATAATTTATGTACGTAATGTATTTAGAGTATTGTTGTATGTATAGGTATTTTACGTCCACATGATTGCTAAAGTAGTTTAATAACAAAATCCGCTGCATGTATCAGTAAATATTTTATTTTGTAGCTTTGTTATCATTTTAAGGTTTGTATATAGGAAGATAGTTTTGTTTATTGGCAGTTACCCGGGCACGTGGCCTATTTCGACTTAGTAGTACCAGGAGTACATAATGTTACAGCTGGCAGCCTTTCTGTTATCAGCTGTAGGTACATGCTCTGTTCGCTAACGGCTGACCCCCCCCCACAAATTTGTATTCTCACTTCAAAGCAATTTGCATCCTGTCTTCGCGTTCTAAAGCTCGAGGCAGACACAAATTGAACGCACGCAGGCGTTGTGTTTTCGAGCTTTAACACTTGAAAATACGGCGAGTGCGCGTACAGAAACGTGTACTGTATACTAGTGATGTGGATCAGATCGGCAGCCAAAATCACCTACCGATCCGATCCGCCAATTGCCCGGCGATCCGATCCGATCCACCCCCGGATCGGGCCGATCCGATCATAATTTTAATTTTCAATTGTAGACACTTAAATTGCTATACCTTCCCATTTCCCATTATTTTGCAAAAGTTTTGATCAAACTTCGCTTCGGAATCTTGTAATTCTGAAAGTCCGTTTCAGAAACTTTAGCTGCAGAATACTGTGTGTGTAGTACCTTTAGAAACAACAATTTCCTTTGCTTGTGAGTTCAATATCTAGTGAGCAGAGAAGAGAAGAGAAGAGAAGTTGAAGAAAATAGGGTGTAAGACCAAAAATATGCGTACAAACTTTATCATCGATCATTTATTGGAAGCTTAAGAATACATTTATAGTTTTATATATTTATTGGTAATGTATATAATTTCAAAATAGTTCGGAAAGGAAATCCGGAAACATTTAAAATCAGGTAAAATCCGCAATCCCGGGTTTTATTCACGAAAAATCTAAAATATTGGATCTCTAACCTTATTCCCCCCCTAACAAAATTTGGTCAACTTCAAAGGCTTATTGCAAGAGATCACAGTACTTTAGAGCATGATTTATACATTGTTGGCATGCTCGAGATGTGCTCTATTTAATGATGTAAAGCAGTTTGCTGTAGCTTGCTTCTGTGAAAAGTTAAGCTTAATAAACCATCAAAGTTACCGTTTTTTGCAATTTTTGGTTGTCTTTTAAGCTTAAATTTTAATACAACCATGCAACATGCATTAACATATATACATTAACACGGGGTCTAATTCTGGGGGTTTTGTCTTCCCCGACACTGGCGAAGGGCTTACCTATCCCTGAAAAATTTTAAAAAGGTCTACTCCGAAATATGCGAAATTGACAAATTTTCGACGTTTTGGGACAAAATAAGTTAAAAGTGAAGATTTTAAAAATCGCCTAGGAGTTTACTTTTTCCTTCTCGCCGAGGGGTCTGCCCGTTTTTTGTCACTCTGGTGGTGTCTGCACCCCCATTCTCCCCATATATATGCTTGCAACCTTTGCAACCAATTAGCACCTAATGTTTGGAATTTTTGGTTTTTCAAGATTTCCGGATTTTTAATTTCTTTAGTTCTCAGAACATGGTTATGATTTAAAAGCTCTTGACGAAGTGAACACATTTTGTAATACAATCATGTCCCATAAATGCACTCGATTACCAAATTCACGACAACAGGATTTTCCGGATTTAAATATTTTTCATTACCCACACTCAGGAGTAATCACTCGAAAGATCTTGATGAGCTGAAAAACTTTTGTAATACAACTATTTCCCATAAATGAGCCCTGTTCCAAGTTCAGAAATCCTTCCCCATTTATGAATACTGGATTCCAAGAAATCGGTACACCTTCAGGTATTGGCTCTAGCTCACAATTAGCTTTGAAACAAATTCTAGTCAACGTTTCCTTGTGTGTAGTTAATTACTTTTAATAAAAATCATACCAGAATAACCACACTCTCAGCAGTCAGCGTCACTGAATTTAAAAAGCGAAGCGGACTGTGCAAAAATTAATCAGCAGAAAATAGAGAGCCATTTCATTGGATTCTTTTTACGTATGCAGCCAAAAAATTATATATTTATCCAGAGAAAGAGTAAAGCAAAACGTTGACATAAAAAATTCACATTAACCACGAAAATTCAACAACTGAACAAAATTCAGATGAAAAATGTTCATAATTTATTGGAAGAAATTTTGAACAAAATTCAGATGAAAAATGTTCATAATTTATTGGAAGAAATTTTGTAATGTAAAAATTGGTACAAATTTCCAAATTTTGCCTCATTTGCCGGATCGGCGATCCGGAAAAATCAAACCGATCCGATCCGAAAATTTGTCGATCCGATCCGATCCGACCCCGGATCGGTCGATCCGATCCGATCCCACCGATCCACATCACTACTGTATACACACTTGTTGGGGGGGAGGGTCAGCCGTTAACGCGCAGCTGATAACAGAAAGCTTGCCAGCTGTCACTCTTATCTATTATGTACTCTTGGTAGTACTGCTAACAGTATTAGAGATAAAAACTGGATACATTCACTTATCTTACTGGCCCTAATGGTCGAAACCCTTTTGACCATTTCTGTTTCTTCAAAGTCATTGGTGGAAGATGTTGAACGAGTCGCTGGCCTTGAAGAGAGGCAGGTCCCCAAAGTGCTTGATCACCTCGTTGTGGCCCATGTCAAGATGAACGTAGAGCCCCGTCAGAAAAAGAAGGTTCTGAATATTTTTCGTTGAATTGTATCGCACAGCGGTATGACAGCGTTGTGGGTCTTAAACACCTCGAGTGTCATGATATGTTTTTAGTGTGTAATGCTACTGTTTGTCACAGTCATTAATGTATCAATGTGCTAGGGGAAGGTCGTAGATTTTCTCAAAAACGCACACAATTCCCGGAAACCATGTAGTTATGGATCAAATCTCTGCGAGAAAGGTAACTCCGAAGAATCCTCTACCCAGATATTTAAAACTAAAGTCTGACCAAAACACGTAGCAAACTTCAAGAGCACTTCATGATAGCTGCCATAAAGTTTGCTGAACCGGCGTGATGAAATCTTTCTCCAAATAAATAGAAAGTTTTGAAATTTTTCATGCAACTGCAAAGGGCGCCGCATTTGTATGCTAGAACCACGAGCGTTTCAGGAAAATTTGCCCAATGACTGAAAACCGCACACCGAATTTTAGCTTCTTGGGTTAAGAAATGCTAGTTATATATTTAATTTTTCGAATTTCAAAATCCTTTGATCTTTGCCGCCGTTCCAACTTTGACTGCCTATTTATTACTCATGACTCACATAGCGGAAAAATATTTTGATTGGATTTTCAAGACCGCTTAGGTGTCAGTTTCCATATCATTGGTGTGGTATTTCAAAACTCGAAAGTAGATTTTTCGAAAAATATACCACTTTTTCCCCAAAATTTCGTCAACACGAATGCAGTGGAAGTGAATAAAAATAGCATGATCCTAAATTTTAATCTTAGCTGATTCCAGCGATGTGAAGTATTAGCTACTTCTTATATATGTTGCGTCCGCAAGGAATTTTTAAATAATTTCCTTAGTTTCAGTTGGAATTCGGCTAGTTTTGATGTGTTGCATTGATTTGACGGAACCAAAACTAGCCAAATCCGGCTGAAATAAGGAAAATTGATGGAAAATGCATTGCGGACGCAATATACGTTTTAGCCACGAAAACGTTACATCTTTGGAATCAGCTCAGATTAAATTTTTAGATCATGCAGCTTGTTTTATTCACTTACGCTGCATTCGTACTGTCGAAATTTTGAGTCAAGTGGTATATTTTTCGAAAAATCTACTTTCAAGTTTTGAAAAACCACACCAATCAGATGAAAACTGTCACCTAAGCGGTCCTGAAAATTCAATTGAAATATTTTTCCACTTAGTGAGTCAAGAATAATAGGCAGTCAAAGTTGGAAAAGCGGCAAAGATCAAAGGATTTTAAAATCGAAAAAAATGAATAATTTCCTTTCTTTACATTTCTTAATCAAAAAAAGCTAAAATTAGGTGTGCAGGGTTTTCAAAACATTCCGGAAACACTCGTGGTTCTAGCATTTATCGCTCTTTCTATACTTATAAATGCGGCGCCCTTTGAAGTTGCATGGAAAATGTCAAAAGTTACTTTTTGTATGAAGAAATATCTCATATTCCGGTTCAGAAAATATATACTTTATGGTATCTGTCTTGAAGCGGTTTGGAGGTACATTGAAAACAATTTCGCTTTCTACAGTTTTTGGTCAGACTTTAGATAGTTTCGTATCAAACCTTTCAGAAAAATTAAGAACCCCGGAATCCTAGAACACCCATTAACATGCTTGTTCAAAGACAAACTGTTGGCGGATCTGAACGCAGCGTTACTTTTGCCTAGACATGGACCGGTTGGGCCAAGCATTGATCATTTGTTTTTTAATACCGCCAGATTCATTCCATGTATATACCACTGTGACTGTACGTATCAGCATAGATAGTGGTCCAGGTGGAATTTGTTTGACTCAAGCCTCCTGTGTGGCACCGACTATATGAGAGTTTGGGTTGGGATCATACGTACTTTAAGTAGAATAATAAGAAAACTGCAATCTTCCGAATGCAGATGCTGTCTGAGAGTTAATCTATGTCGAGATTGCTTCACTTTATTATCAGTACCGGGTACAATCCTAGGCCGGCGATTACTGAAGCAGAAGGAATTTTGAACATATATATATACAAGCAGCATATACCAATGTTGTTATGTGCCATTCATAGGTTAACAATGTTATTGCCAGGCATAAAAGCAGTAATAGCATCGCATAAATGAGAAAGAATAAGAATAGTCATGTACCCTTGAAGGTCCATAAGATCGGACCTCCGGTGGGCCTCTAACCCACGACATTTTGCGCACTAGGCAAACGCTCTGCCAACTGAGCTTCGGAGGCACAGTCTCATCAAGCTTTGTCGGTTCTAAGCCATCACGCCCGATAGCAAAGAGCGCCATAAGGAATCAATATATCTTTTTGTTTAGTAAGCCCATCAAAGCTGATGGTATCAGTCCACAATGTTATAATTTCTATTCAGCAAGCTTTGCTGTTTTATTCTGGCGCTATCAATGAGCTAAACATCGATGGAGCCTTTGGCCTTCGTTGCATTGAAGGCTCCCTTTCTGTTCTGTTGGAAGACTTTACTGGTGTGTTTTTAGAAAATGTATATATTATATTGGTACGTTTCTACGTTGTTACAAAATCTGTTCTTAATATGGTTCTAAAACTTGAATGAAGTGAGTCCGATTTGGTACACCGTCCTATTCTTTAGGAATATCAGAATTGTTGTTGACTATGGTCTGTGCCGAGTTGGCCGGGCGGTTAAGGCGGTTAAACTGCTATTATGACCATTAGTTTTAACTCCATATATGTACGTACTCCAGAACTTTCTTAAATCTTCTTGAACAGGATATCCTTCTAGCACGCGCCCTAACCTGGTGAACTAACCCATAAATGGGAGTTATCCACCCGGTTAGACAGAGGAGGTGCGCGGGGATCACCGAACTTCCCAGAAATAAAGTCAATACTTGTGGTCACACACACTGGAGTAGTATTAGCATAGGGTCGGATCCTGGGGGTACTTGTTCCAAACAATGTTTGGGGAGCTTGTACCTTGAGCCCATATTTTCGAATGGCCTTGCTCCAATTAAGAAAGCAATTCCGCTCACTTTTTCCTTACCCCTTACCCTGACGACGATAGGGCTTGTACCTTGTCCGGTCGAGGGGGGCTTGGACCCCTCCATACCCCTGTGTTAACCTGTGGTGCTGGATCACCACTACAGAAGCGTTTAACTCATCAATTCTCTGCCATTGGTTTCGTTTCCTATGTGGATTTATTTGCTTTTCTCCGGGAATGCGGTCGCTTATCGAGTGTCAGAGCATTCTGCCTGTGCGTTTGCTTTTAATTTGATGAGTTATGCCGTCTATTAATGTACTTAATTTTTTCAGGCGTTCTTCCTAGAAATATACAACTTGAATTGACTCATTTGTTAACCAATGCAACTCGACTTGCTGAATCTGCGTTGCCATATCTGAAACGGGTTGATGCTGACTATTATGCTCAGGTTGGCCTTCTGGTTGAGATTCCGTGGGTTGTTCGACCCTTTCCTGCCTTACAACTCCTTCCAAAGTTTGTGCCATTGTTTTTTTTTACAATTTTTGCTTAGATCAAATATTAATTCTTGTTTATTTGCTGTAATTGTAATTATGCATAGCATGCGTGGATTGATTATAAGGCTGCAATCATGTTTTGACTTTTCACGAGTGTATGCTTGGCATGTCCTAGGTTATAATATATTTTGAAATAGTTATAAATCGCCAGTAGGGGAAATAGCGTTTTATTGAATTATAGTGTTTTTATTTCGCCACAGTCAACGCTTTACCGACTACATTTGTGTGCTACGTTTTCTGTTGTTTTCAGGGAGCGTCTGTGGCCAAATTTTACCTTTGGAATTTTTGATGAAGCCAAAACGGACAAGTGTCTGGGGGATTTGCTGCAGCCGGAGTCAGCCACGGTTGCCGTTAGAATCAGACCTGAGTGCCTTCAGTTCATGTTTACCAAATATACCACAAACTATGTTGTACTACATCAGCTGTTGTATGCCATATTAGCCCATAATCATGGTTATTTGTCGGAGGAAATCTGGACTTCGCACTCGTACCAAAGTAAAAATTTGTTGTTTTGTGTTAGACAGTACATACATAGGTCGTATAATATTTGCCCAGGTGATCACTTGCAACCATACACCAACATAGTGCCGGGTCCTGGAGGGCTTGTCCGATATGCGGAGGCTTGTAGCTTTTACAAAAATTTTGGAGGGTTTGTACCGTAAGCACAAATTTACTTCATTTGTCGTAAAATAAACGTTAATGGTAAAAGAAAATAGTGATTTTTAGAAATGCAATAAAGTTCTTAATTTTTTAAAAAATATTGAATTTTGTTAGCGTTTTCAGAAGAATTAAAAAATTTTGGTGAGAAATTATTTAGCATTTTAGCATAGAAATCTAATTTTCCCGGGCATTTCTGCTTACCACTTAAGCAAATTTTCCCTACCCTTTGTCCTTGACTGCGTCAGGCCTTGTACCTTGTCGATTGCGTTAATCTATGCTTGTAATCAGTACTTACTCTGGCTTTTTCCTAGGCAAAAATGTCTAAGTCTGGGGGTCTCCCCGCAGGTCTGGAGGTGGGCACAAATTTCTGTTGGGGGCGAAAAGTTTTTTGAAAGTCCTTAAAAATAGCTATTAAGCTAAAATTACGCAATCTTTAGCCTAGTATTAAGCTTAAAATAGCTAAAAACGCATAAAAATCCGGCTGTGCCGGAAAATTTTTGAAAAACCCTCAAAACCCTATTTGTCTGTTGACTTTTGAAGTCTTGGGGCCGACAGGCCCTAATCTTAGGGGGGCGATTCTGGGAGAGGGGCGACCCAAATCTTGGGGGAACCAATTTCTGGGGGGGGCCTTCACCACCACCCCCTGTAGGAAAACGGCAGTTACGCATTTCACGCAGTTATATAAGTATATACGTACTTGTACGAAGTGACACTCGTAGACAATTTTTTCTGAAGGGAGTGGATCTCCAAACGTTTCGGGGCGGGGGGTTGGGATAGATCCGAAAACCCTAAAACTTGAAAACTTTTTGATTGTAAACAATCGTCTAATTGACAAATTTAAGTTAGCTCTTTTTTGGTTATGTCAGTGATTATTTCAGATAAGTTTCAAGGCTATGTGACAGAGTATTGTTCCAATGCACTGACCATGATGCGTGGTCTGGCAAAGGAACTGGAGGATCCGAACGACGATGGGACCAGGGAGGACCTGTTTACTGAAGGAGTGTTTGTCTGCGGCCAGCTGGGGGCTCAGGAGTTTCTGAACCGAACCTGGATTGAGTGGATCCTGTCCTGGCAGATGCCCGAGGGCTGTTGGACGACACGTAAACACAGACTGTCCGGGATGGAACAAAGTGTAGTGAATCGAAAACTGTTGCGGGAGCTGCCTATGGTTCAGGGTCACTGTTTGGTTCATAAGACGGCTGTGTCTGCCTGTGCCTTAGGACCCATTCTGAGACACTTCTTGGAGAAAGAGTTCTTCCTGTCGGCTAGGAGGTTGGAACTGCAGAGTAGTCAGCGTCAGCAGCAGCTAGACTTCGATTTGGGAGAAGATGTTCTGTTAAGTGTGCCTTTAATTGCCTATGTTGCCATATCGGCCCTGTGTTTGGCTGTGGTCTATTTTCTGTGTCGTCTTGTTAGAGGGAATGTTTTAGTGGTATAGTTATTTGTTTGAATGTACTAACTAACTAGTCATATTGTATTTGAGGGCTGTGCTTAATGCCATATTTCTGTGTTTAATAATGTTGTTTTAGTTTTTAAATTATTGATATTGCAATGTTTTACTCTTTCGATCATTTTATGGTTTTTGAATTGCCTTGCCTTCGAACGCTGTTTAAATGTATTGCTTCTGTTTCCGTTGCATTGTGTTATTTCGTGTTAGCATTTACACCACACGTCTCGGCGTATTCTTTTCATTTTTTGAGGACGGACTTTTGGGGGGGCAAAAATCGAATGTTCATGGAATGGGGTTGGGAATTTTCAAAGAATTACTGTAGATTGGACTAATATTTTAGCATGCACTGTAACATTTAGTTTTTATTGCAAAATTAAGAACGAATCAATAGTCTTGTATATATATAAAACATTGTGTATTTTCGATCAAGTAGAACAATTTTTGAACCTGTGGCCTTTTGGTACCGTGGCATCCATCATAAACGAGGGCAAAAAATGTGTCGTTATAGGGGCCTGTCTTTTCTCTTATTGAGGCCTTACCAGGAGGAAGTGATTGTTGAAGACGTGTTTCCTGCAAATCATTCTTGCATGGACAGTTATGTACATAGCGTCGTAGATCCTGTCCGGTACCCGTAGTCTCATTGTCTCATTGTGAGAGTGGTGACAAGGAAGTCATCGCTCACCTCATCTTGAGCTGATCATGCCACACCCAGCCCCGGCGCTTAGAAGACTGGTCCGCGTTGTAAAAGTTTGTCCTAAGTACCCTCCTAGGAGGATACATAGGAGGATGTCTGGGAGCTGTCTAGGAGCTGTCTACGAAGGTGAGGAAACCCGTAAACCCATTTAAAAAGAGTTCTCTTAAGGGGGGTCTACTAAAATCTACTTTCCCCGACTTTGTCCGATTAGCCTACTTTTTGGCGAAGATTTAGAGCACGGGTGTGGTCAAAAATATCGGGTACTGAGATCTTAGCTGCCTTCCAGCCATGTACAGCGTCTTGTTTTTGTGCCCGACCCCCTTTTTCACAACTACCAACATAATTAATTAAAAATTTCTACTGACTGCTAGGCCAAAGCTTCAAAGCTGCCACTTGCCTGCCAACATGATTTGGCACATATGCCCTTACCTGCAGAAAAATACTAGACGTCTGTATCTTATCTGCATCTAAGTGAATTACTCTTCAAAGTTGAAGATTCGGCAAAAATTTAAAAAAATTTGGCTAAAGAAAGGAAAATTAGGGGGAGCGCGTTAGCGCTCCCCCTAGAATAGGGAAAATTTGACGCAATGTGTATAATCTGGACATTGTTTGGCCTGGGGCCAGCGGAGGAGTGGACCGATCGGGCTGAAACTTGGTGTGTGAAGAGCCTGTGGGCAGGGGTACATGCTGTGAAAATTTCAGCCGGATCGGCCGGGTAGATCTTGAGATATGAAAATTGGCCCCCCGCGCAGGTCGCGTTTCTCTTTTTTCCCCCCAGGGGTGCAGGTCGGAAGACCCTTCAGAGCCGTACTATTTTGGGTTTTTTTGTACAAAAAGTTCCGCAATTCCGGGGAAATTACTTTCCGCGATTCCCGGACCCCCCCCAGATGGCCCCACCTCTCATGTTGTGCATGTGGGAAGGTACTAACGTGAATATGAACATAGGCTATATAGGATGTCGGTCGGTGCCCTGTGGCGCCCTGGCCAGGGGTCAGAAGTTAGTGTGTAAAAGGGGGGGTCTGGGCCTACGGAGTAGGCAGCCCTATACATAAGAGCTGCTGGGCTGAGGTTTCGTATTCGAATAGGAACCCCTATATGGTGAATCTAAATGGCCCATTAGTTTCGCTCTAGGACCTATCCATGTGGCTGGGGGGCACCCTGATGGTGGTGGGCCCTACCGTGTCGCAACTCCAACTTTAACCTCTTCTACAGAAATATCTACAGTGAGCAGGTTTCTCTTATTTGGGGTTTGGGGTGGGGTGCGGGAGCACTACAGCATAGGCTATAGTAGGTTTCGCCCGGACCCCTGTGGCGCCCTGGCCAGGGGTCCGGACCGGGGACCGGGTCCAAAATGGCCAAAAATCGATTTTTCCAAAAGTGGCCAAGTCTGGTATCAAATGAAAGCCATTGGTGAGGCGAACATTTTTTGTCATTGGAGGACCCCTCCAAAGTGGATCCAGCGGTCTGTGGCGCCCTGACCAGGGTCCGGAGCGGTCCAAAATGGCCAAAAATCGATTTTCCAATTGTGGCCAAGTCTGGTATCAGATGAAAGCCCTTGGTGAGGCGAACATTTTTTGTCATCGGAGGACCCCTCCAAAGTGGACCCAGCGGCCTGTGGCGCCGTGACCAGGGTCCGGACCGGTCCAAAATCGATTTTTTGAAAAGTTTTCAAGTTTGGTATCAAATGAAAGCCCTTGATGAGGCGAACATATTATCTCATTGGAGGACCCCTCCAAAGTGGACCCAGCGGCCTGTGGCGCCCTGACCAGGGTCCGGACCGGTCCAAAATGGCCAAAAATCGATTTTTCCTAAAGTGGCCAAGTCTGGTATCAAATGAAAGCCATTGGTGAGGCGAACATTTTTTGTCATTGGAGGACCCCTCCAAATTGGATGCAGCGGCCTGTGGCGCCCTGACCAGGGTCCGGACCGGTCCAAAATGGCCAAAAATCGATTTTTCCAATTGTGGCCAAGTCTGGTATCAGATGAAAGCCCTTGGTGAGGCGAACATTTTTTGTCATCGGAGGACCCCTCCAAAGTGGACCCAGCGGCCTGTGGCGCCCTGACCAGGGTCCGGACCGGTCCAAAATGGCCAAAAATCGATTTTTCCAAAAGTGGCCAAGTCTGGTATCAGATGAAAGCCCTTGGTGAGGCGAACATTTTTTGTCATCGGAGGACCCCTCCAAAGTGGACCCAGCGGCCTGTGACGCCGTGACCGGGGTCCGGACCGGTCCAAAATCGATTTTTTGAAAGGTTTTCAAGTTTGGTATCAAATGAAAGCCCTTGGTGAGGCGAACATTTTATCTCATTGGAGGACCCCTCCAAACTGGTCTCTAGCAACCTGTGGCGCCCTGGCAAGGGGTCCTAATTGGTCAAAAATCTAAATTTCCAAAAGTTGTCAAATTTGGTTTTAAATGAAAGCCCAAAATGAGCAGAGCAGCTTTTGTCATGTATATATAACTGCATATCCAAGGTTACGGTGCTGGTTGGCTTTTGAAATAGCCTTCCTGCCTAAGATAACGCACCGTGTAAAAAGTTCTGAAAAGGACATGAACAGTGGCCTTCCAGCCTAAGATGACGCACCGTGTAAAAAGTTCTGAAAAGGCCATGAACAGTGGCCTTCCAGCCTAAGATAACGCTCCGTGTATAATGTTCTGTAGAGGCCATGAACAGTGGCCTTCCAGCCTAAGATGACGCACCGTGTATAAAGTTCTGAAAAGGCTATTAACAGGCATTTTTCCGTTTCAGCAAATACATTCAGTTGAACTAGAACGTTTTCATCCAGCCTGTTTGCGGTAGCTAGCTTTGCTTACATTGTGTATATATATATATATATGCAACTTCTCTGACATGATTTTCTCTGCAGCGGAAAAATAAGCGAAACTAGGGGGGAAAATGCCCTCGACGGGCAACCAACTTGGTAGAATAGGGAAAGACTTGAATGTTAAATACACGGTGCATAGTTACAACTGAGATTCTGCTGAAGCGGAAAAATGCCGTTTCTCAGCGACTAAAATGACAGAAACCAGCTTTGTGCGCCGAATAGGGAATCTACTCGGCGACTAAAATGAAAGAAACCAGCCTTGTGCGCCGAATAGGGAATCTACTCGGCGACTAAAATGAAAGAAACCAGCTTTGTCGCCGAATAGGGAATTCCTTCCTTCCGCCCTATTCGCGCGAACTTTGAAGCCTGTTATGTGTTGCTTTGCTGAATAATGAGAGAGCTTCGGAATGGCAGAATTACTTCAGAATGCAAAACAACAGTTTTATCAAACACTTACGTAAGTCAAGGTTTTCACAGACATAAATACGTTGTCTTCGATGTGCTATCATCAGAAACATTGAGAGCATATATATGTATATATAGGTGTGCTCTGTGCTGATCTTGCCGAGAATTGATACAATCAAACATTATATAAAATGAAATGCGATTGATTGTATATGTTTTAGCACAAGGACTGTCGACCACAAATTGTTTAAACTGCGTATATACTTATTGTTGCTTTCTGTTGGTCCTGCTAGCGGTTGTATGCATAAAATATTTACGGATCACATAGCTAAAAAAGAAATTAATCTAGCGCCACCCCTAGTCACCACGCAATCGGTACGGGAAATGTCATATTGAGCGCAATGCTTACGTTTGCAGTTCCTAACAGAATAATTACCTATATATTTCCTCCCGAAAGACGATAAGTTCGCGCGAATAGGGCGGAAGGAGGGAATTCCCTATTCGGCGACAAAGCTGGTTTCTTTCATTTTAGTCGCCGAGTAGATTCCCTATTCGGCGCACAAGGCTGGTTTCTTTCATTTTAGTCGCCGAGTAGATTCCCTATTCGGCGCACAAAGCTGGTTTCTGTCATTTTAGTCGCTGAGAAACGGCATTTTTCCGCTTCAGCAGAATCTCAGTTGTAACCATGCACCGTGTATTTAACATTCAAGTCTTTCCCTATTCTACCAAGTTGGTTGCCCGTCGAGGGCATTTTCCCCCCTAGTTTTATTACTGGTGCGAGCTATAAGGCTGTAATTTGGCATAAAAGGAGGCCCTATTGGAATACTCATTCGTGCCCAATGACAAGAAATTCTGCCTCGTGAAAAAATTTTTATGTCAACTTTAATCTTCAAAAATTGCCAAAAACGCCATTTTAGGGGTATCACTGCCCAAGCGCTCTTAGGCTTAGGAGAATTTATTGCAACGCTGCCGTGGCCTAAGTCCCAACCCAACCTCGTCCTGTATATCTGGGATCTGCCTGAACTGATACTCTGCTTCCTCCTTGATAGTGGACTCTTCCGAGCCCACCGAATATAGGGGAACCCACCTGATCGCTGATCGGTCTCAGAAATTAACAAAAACAAGCATTTATTTTAGCGTACATAGTAATTTCCATATTTCATTTACTAGCTTGAAAAATTAAAACATCTGAAACTTGTCTCGTCTCATTAATGGCAAATCAACATATACATACATTTGATCAACCCATGCAAAGTTAAGGTAGAATATTGGACTGGAGCTAGAAAAACTCAGCCAATAACCGCAGTTTTATTGAACTCCATTTTCTTGCCATTCCTGCCGCATTATTCTTTTATGATCACATTACATCAGAATATCACAACTAAAGTCTGACCAAAAAATGTAGGGAGCGAAATTGTTTTGTTTATACTGAATTACCGGTACATTTTTGCTGCAGCAATGTACATATTTTCTGAACCGTCATGGCATGACCTTTCTTTTGGTTGAAATAGTTTTTTTAAATTAAAATTCATCAAAAGAAGCCGATTTTTTAAGTTTTGAAAGATCAGTAGAAGACAGGAACTAGCCGTTCGGTGGAAAATTAGCCCATGTCCCAAACATATTGTATCGCAAATATCAGCTAATTTCGTCAAAAATTGCGATAGTTATTCAATTTTTTCGATTTTCAAAATCCTTTGATGTTTGCCGCTTTTCCAACTTTGACTGGCGATTACTCGCGACTCACTCAATGCAAAAATTTTTCAATTGGATTTTCAGGACCGCTTACGTGTCTGCTTTCATGTGATATATGTGGTTTTTCAAAATTTTAAAATCTATTTTTTCGAAAAATACCACTTTTTGACCCAAAATTTTGACAATGCGAATCCAGAAAAAGTGAGGAAAAATAGCATAATCATAAAGTTTAATCTGAGCTGAATCCAACGATATAAAGTTTTCGTGGCTACGGCTTATATTGCACCCGCAATGAATTTTTAAACAATTTCGCTTTTTAGCTTGTTTTTGACTTGTTTACACTATTTGCGGCAAATCAATGTAAAAAATATAGCACAACTTGTCAGAAATCAGCTGAAATAGGGAATTGTTTAAAAATTCGTTGCGGGTGCAATATAAGTCGTAGCCACGAAAACTTTATATCGTTGGGTGTAATGGAATTAGTAAAATAAGGTGCTAAAAGTAATCGAAACTGGTCAAAAATGCCCAAAATTAATCGATCTACAAGGAAGAATTCATATGTCATGGATTTGTGAAGAAAAGCGAAGATCATCAACATGGAATGCAATTATTAAATAATGTCGAAGCAATAATGTATAGTTTGTTTTATGTTTGCCTAGCTAGAGTTGCCAGTATTCAGTGAAAATCAACAAATTTATCAATAGGGTTCAAGGTTAATACTCAATCAGGACATGAATTTTAGTCATAATCATGATATTAGGCTTAATTAGGTTCTACTAATGTGTGTGTTATTAACAATACTAATCCAGGAACTGTGTAAAAAGAAGTATCCCGGTCTTAATCCCTTTAGTAATGGAGTTGTTACTCCCACACGAAGATAAACGTCGACATTTGAAACAAATTTAGGCGAATTAATAAACTTCATACATAATGGAATCGAGTATAGCCTTCTCCGCAAAAATAACACAATCACTATCCCTCACATACTGGTTAGCAGGAAGCCATAAAAGCCAGGAATCCAAAAATACGAAGTTTATGTGCCTAATTAAACCGAAATTTGGTCGTAAAATTACCTATAAAGCAGAAATGTACATCGTAAACAACGAATATTGGAAGATGGTTCAATAATTAGATGTAGAATAGCTAAATACGTAATTAGATAAGGTTAGTTAGTGATAATAGGTAATGTTTGGTTAATATTTAGTTAATTTTAATAATTTTGGGTCGAGAAATGACTTGGGCTTATATGAAAGAGAATTTAATTCTGATTCCAAAAATCCAAACCCGGTTTTCTAACTCCCAAAAATAAGAAAGTTACAATTGAAAATGTCTTTTAAAATCAGTTTTTTAGTCCCCAATCCCAACACTCTAAAAAGGAGTGTCTTAAAAAGGTTTTATTTAGGTTTGACTTAAGTCAAACCTTTTTTCTCTTTTTATTGTCTGGGAGGTTGTCTACCTCCCAGACTACACACCTCATGGGTGTGGCTTTCTCTTTTCTTTTCCTTCTGCTAGGCCTCTTTCTTCTAAGGCCTAGCAGTTGTCCTCGCCTGAACTCTTGGCCGAGGACAAGACTCGCAAAGAAGATAACACTATAAGTCCAAGACATGTAGTTTAGAGGGGGATAATTCCCCTAAATAATAATATGAATAATAAAATAAGTAGGTAGATATATGTAGCTAGGTACGTAGTTTATTATGATGTAAATTTTAAGTTATGGAAAATTGTGTATCTTATGTAATAATTTGTCAAAGTTCTTAAATTTCATGAAGTTTTCCCTTTGGTTATGTTTATGTGTTAGCAAAAGTTTCGCAAAATTTCGCCAAGTTTCGGCCCCCAAAATATATCAAAATTGGGTCAGTTGGAGGGCAATAAATCCCAAATCTCATTAATTTCCACCCCCAACGGCCAGCTGGGTCAGCCCGCTGCAGCGCAGCACACGAAAAAGGTGGCAAGCTTCTAGAAGGTTCTAGAATCTTCTAGAAGCTTTGCCTTAAAATCAAAGAAGATGCGAGTTCCAGGTCTCGCTAATGACCTGTCACCGAGCTGTCAGCAAAACTGTCAGCTCGGTCCCAAAATTTTCCTTTCAACCAGTGTTCGCTTGAGAGCAACCGAAAGCGGTTGCTTTTCCCCCCTCCTTTCGTGCGTTCCCTAGTGCAGTTGTTACCTGCATAGGGAGTACAACGCACCTCCCCGGTTAGGCAAAATAATAGGACTTTTCTGGCCTTCGGGCCAGAAAAGAAAATTGAGAAAATCCAGCGAACATTTACCAACTAGGGCCGAATGGGTCTCCTATACCCGGCCAGAAACAACAATTGAGAAGAAAAATCCTAGGAATTAACGGCCCTTTTTTCGGCCAATTTTCATTGTATTTTTGAGGCCTTAGGGCCATTTTTTTATACATATATTTTTATGGGCCTTTGGGCCATTTTTTATACACTTTATGAGGCCAATGGGCCATTTTTTTATATGCATTTTTGGGCCTGAGAGCCCCATTTTTTCAGTATATTTTGGGCCTGAGGCCATAATTTATTTATGATAGCATGTGTGGGCTTTTAAGCCACTTTTAGTTCATTTTTATGTTTATTTATCATTATTGTTATGATTTTATTATTTTAAATAAAAGGGGCAGCTCATGTAAACCCCTCCTGTTTGATGGAGGTCTTGAGAATTGCCCCTGTTTTTAGTTTTTCTGTTTTTCGTGCCGACACTCTTTGTATATCGAGGTTCGCTGACCTCCACCTTCCATTATTCTACTCCCTTATTTAGTTACTTTTAGTTGTACTTTTCTGGTCAAGCCACGACCAACTTTTATCAGTTTTTATCAAGGTCCCTTTTGACCTTAAATTGGGGTTTTAAAATAGAATATGGGATATTTAAGGGGGACCCAATCCCTAGGTTTAAGTTAGAGGGTCCTTTTGCTACGACCCTATTTTTATTGAGTTAATTAATAAGAATAAATATTCACCCCACAGCCGGCAACTAGGAGTTGCCGGCCATATTGTTTTAATCTCAGGCTTTGTTAAGCCTTAAAATTATTGTTTGTATTCTGTAATTGTTTGTCGTAGGTCGGTATCTAAAAGCAGTAGGTTATTAAAACGTAAGAAGAACGTTTAAACCAAATCCTAAAATTAATCACTTATTTTAAAGTAATTAATAATTAAGCATTTCACGGGGAATGACCGGCTTCCCCATTAATTAATTTATTTATTGTTAGTAGTTTTGTTTGATAGTAGTTTTGTTTAGTAATGATTGCTTAGCAATCATTACTCACATGGCTTTCCTAAAATTCCAAAGTTCTCAAAATTGTCAAAGTTCTGCGCTATAAATTGAGTTTTAGAATCCTAAAACTCACAACAAAGTTCCCGTTAAAATTCAGTTAATTAATAGCTAGCAACGTAGGTTACTTAGTATTAATTTAGAATTAGTTTCCATTTAGATAAATTATAATCATGTTTGTTCTTTGGGATTAGCTAGATAAGTACTTACCTAAGAAATTGTGTGTCTGTGTATGTATGAATTGTACGAATGGCATTGTATTGGTTTTATGACTGTATGTGCGTTGACTCGCGGAAACTCCTTCTGTCCGATGAAGGTTGTGAGCATCGCTGGAATGATCAAGATTCAGATCATAAGCAGGAATGAAGAGTATGTGTGATTTGTATGAATGATCGCATTTCTGTTGGTATGAGTGTGTTCTAGTCTAATTGATACATAAGTAAAGCATAAGTAGTTATTAGTTTAGGTATTGCATAATTGTTGTCTGATTGCGTTTAATTAGTTGATAGATAAGGTTACGCAATTCAATACCAGATTACCTAAGGTCTTTGTATGCATGCTATATGTAATGTGATTGTCGGTAGTAATTGAGCATGTAACTGTCCGAATGGTTAATGATTCCTTGTGTGTATGGTCCGTATGAAATACCTATATTACGCTAGGATTCCCACAGTACGCAGGAAATAATAGTAATAAGTAATGTAGTTTTAGGTTGCAAGTCTGGTATGCATATCTGAAAGTTTGTGAACGTGTGGTTATGTAGGAAATTTAGGTTTAGACATGGTTTAGCTAATATGCAAATGAGGTTAAGGCTATGGGACCTAGAGTCACGGGGACTCCGTATTGGGTCCTCATCAGCATGAATCAGGATGTCCTCGATTCGTCCGCGTAAGTCACTCTTTGTTAAGAGTGCGGACGAATCGCAAGAAAGGAATCCACCAAATGGTCAGTCTCACTGCCAAATTAATACCAAAACAAGTCGTAATAAACGTAGGTTGTAATTATATTTGTTGTATTCTTGTTTCTGATGTCGTAACACACTGTTATTGCCATTCCCAATCAAACTAATCCTGTCTGATCCTTGTTTTGTTCCCAATAATGACCGCGACTGCGGTTTAACACCATTTCATATCGGTATTCACGTGTGGCAAACAAAACTTGCGAAAATCCCATTATACAAAGGGTAGCGAGGTTGAAAGATCAACCTCGCCCGTTCAACAATTAATGTGAAACTCACCTGTGACGATTATCCGCAAATGGCAATAACGGCTGTCAACAATCTGGTGATTTTAGTTAATACTAGGTAGTGATTGATGATATACTTGTAATAAACAGATTAATAATGAGTTACGTAAGTATTATGGATAGGACACCAGAACCATCTTCTAATAAAGGCTAAACTCACCAATTTTGTGAATTTATCTAGTTTTCAATATTCAACATTTTACAAAATGGGGAGTTGTTACCTTCCCTGGGTAGAATTTAGTAAGAACAGAAATTCTACATTAAATTATGACGTTTCATTGAAATTGTGCTGTAACTTTCTTTTAACTCGCTAATATTCGTTAAGAACAGGAAGTTGTTACCTTCCTTATTTAGGAACTGTGAAATTAACAGCTCTCAAGTTCAAATACGTTCAAATTCCTCAAATCTACGTGTTAGTCAATACGTGTTGAAAATAGGAAGTTGTTACCTTCCTTACTAGGACTTGGAAAACAAAGGTCCTAGATCCGATCACTTTAACCAAATTAATATCTCTCGAGTCGGTCTAGTGAATGGGTTCCTATCTGCTGTTAAAAGGGCCCAAAAGTGTATCAATTTCAAATAATAGGTTCTAATCGTACGGAAGCAGACCGTATAAAGGGAAATCAAGTTGAAATTATAATTCTATATTGAAAGTGCAATTTCTTGCACAAGAATGCAAGAAATTGCCTCAAAAACTAATATTTTGCTCGAAATCAACGTTAAATAACGTAATCTTGCTCAAACCGTTCAGAACTTGCGTTATTCTGCGTAAGTCTCAAATTTTTGTAACAGTTTTGATTTGTGCAACTTTATTCTGAACTCGGAAAGTCAAAACGTGAGTAATGGTTGCTGGGTTTGAATCCCGCACCTATAACTTGTATTAATGGGTTTTAACCCATTTGATTCAGGTGCGGTTTGTGAGAAGGACTGGTCCTGCCCCGCCTGAAGTCAGACTGTCAATTCATTGGAATCTTATTGGTATCATTGTTCTGTCAAGAGTGTGTCAAGTAGAATTAGTCGCCCGGATCAGGGATCATATTGTTGGAACGGATCATTGAGTCGTATCATATTGGAACTGATTGAACTAAGGTACATTGGAGACGATAGAATCAGATTTACCGGTTAAAGCAGAGGCAGTCCCGAGCGAAGCACCCAGAATCTATTGTGGGGAATTAAAACCTTAAAAACCTGAACTCTCTCTAACTTTTGCACTAATCAGCACTTTACTAATTCTTATCTAAAAATGGGCCCTGTTATTCAACATTTTGCTTGAAATTGGGGGTTGTTATCCCCCTGTCTCTAGCCTAAGCTTCATCCATTATTAGTATTGATTTGATATAGAAGATTAAAGAAGAGATTAAATAAACTTACTGTATACTAACCCCATAAACGGACCAGGAAACTCCCAACCGGACCCCCCTTGCGTTTGACCCTTGGCGACCGTATAGCATCCGAAAGTGCTATTGTTACTAGCATTTCGGGCTCACCCACAGACCGGAACCGCTGTACTACTAACCCTTTAATCTAGTTAATTTAAATTGTTTAGTAGCTTTCTTTATTGATACTATATTGTCCTTGGTAAGGAGGACGGACAAAGAGTCATAACGTAACAGCACGAACACAAGCATATAGGGATCGCACGATAGAGTTTAGTAATAGGTCTAATTCTTGGTTCGTCATTTAGCTAAGAAGAGTTGAGTTTAGCAATAGGAACCTTGTCCCTAACAACAATAAATAACTTGGGTAATTTAGATACTGGCAACTCTGGCAAACTGTTCTGTTTGTCAAATTGTTCATATAGTATACGGTTTATGGTTTGTAGTTTATCCTATTTCTGGTACGCATATTAATAACTGCTATTCTCGTGTACTGTCAACCTTATTACTGTTAGTATTATTACAGTTATCATTATTAAACTGTTCTGTTGTGTTCTACTATTGAACCTGTCTGATAGAATATACAGTCCTGATCCGGATTTGGATTCATATTCCCTCTATAAAAGTAAGTGTTTAAATTGAACCCTTGGACCCTACAAAGAATCAGCTGTCATCATCACCTGTTCTCGATTTGATAATCTAGAACAGAGAATCAGTGTTCATTGTTACTGACCTGATTCATTATCTTGTAAAAGCAAGTGTCGACCCCGCTTGCTGATCACTTCCAGTGGAACCCCTACCTATACCAAACGGACTCACGAAGAAAGACCCCTATCCAGGTCGGCTGCAAGGAATCCTTGATTTTGGACACACCACCTTTCAAGGATCTTGTGCTTAAGTTTACCATCTCGGTAGACGTGCTGACCTTCCGTGTTATCTGAAGTGGTTGTTACCCCAAAGTCAGATCCGTTAGACCCCGACGGAACAGCATTATATCAGAGCGAGATTAAAATCCAGATTTAAATCACTTCATTACACAAACCAAATTTATTTTTTTTTTTTTTAATATTTTTTTTTTTTCCTTCACTCTTTTTTCACCCCCAAAAAAACATTTAAAAAAATAAAAAAATTAATCCAGCCATTTTATATTACACCCCCCCCCACCCCACACCCCCCCCCCAAACTTTTAACTCCAACTTCCTAAAACGTGCTGAGAATTAAGATATACTGGAGCTTAAATTTTTATTTCTTTAAAAAGAGTACAGTGTCTCTAAAGAAGCAAATAGTTTCCAAAAAAATTTAAATGCATTTAAAATATTTAAAAGCTGAAAGCCAAATTGGAAGAAGAACATATATATTAAAGTTATATTTAACGAAGAAATGTACAGTCGCTTGATTAAACAAAATAGCTAACAGATTACATCAACAGGCTGTTCATTACTTGAACTTTGATTGACTTTCGTCTCAGATGCCGATAGCTTAAAAATGAGAAAATAAGTACTCAACTTTCGAAGTTCTCTACTCCTGGACAATTTACTACTTTTTTTTAAAAAATATTGCTTCAATCTTGCGTGCTGACAACACCACCTTCCATTTACCAATTTTTTGAGAAGATATACTCAATTTCCGACTACATCCCATCGGACTCTCACCTTTTCTATGAGGTTAATATTCAGATATGTAAGCTGGTTAAAGTTTTCATTCGGCGCTGTATCGGTCACGTCTGAATGATAGTGCCCGTGTTTCAATTACAATTGGAATCTTAGAACAGAAAATTTCAAAACTTCGTTAAAATTAATTTAGAGACATTTTCACAACTGCATTTTGTAATACACACAAAATTACTTAATAAAATTTGAAAAATCAGAAGCATGAAAATAAAAAATTACGAAATTCCAGAATAAAGGAAGTAGAATTTTCCCTTGCAACACATGTTCCTAATTTTTGAAGTATGTTTAACATTTAATTTTTGTCTTAACTCAGACGGGATGATGTCACTAATGTTGAGTCAAAGAAATATTTGAAATTTCTCTTAATTCCATGCCTCGGCTTCAGCGAAGGCTGAAGCGTGCGTCGATCACCTGAAAAGGGGAAGCGGGGAGTTTGTGTCACCTTCAGTGGAAGCTGAAGCAGTGCCGTTTCCTGTTTAGGCTCTAAATTTATTCTATGGACTTTCAGCTTCAGTTTCAGTGCCAATAATTGTACCTTCATTTCACGTTTAGTTTGAAATTCTAAATTATTATCAGTCTTATCGTTATCCTACACATTTCGCCTTCAGGTGTAAATTTGTTTAGTTTCAGTTCAAACTAGATCTTTGGTTTCAATTTCAGTCACTAGTTTGAAAAAGATAATATGAATGGCAACACTGAATGGCAACCACAAATTCCAGCTTTTGCAAAATTTAAACTCCTGCAAAAATTAGTTCAAGTCCATTTTTAAGAGTGGAACCGGCCGGTTCCAAATCCTACCGGTTCCGGTTCCGGTTCCGGTTCCGGTTCCGGTTCTGAAATTCCTTCCGGTTCGGTTCCGGTTCCGGTTCCGGTTCCAACCGGTTCTAGTGGAACCGGTCCCAACTCTAGTTATTACGTTATTACGAAGCTATTATTTCCGTTGTTAATTAACCACTTTGAATGACATTAAGATTTCGGAGATCTGATCCAGGATGTCTCGAGAGTAGTCGACTAAAGATAAGTTTTCTGCTTATACTTATTTAATTTTTTCTATTTAAACAAAAATTAGAGCACCGGTGGTCACTTCTATCTTGCAGCCATCAAGCAGTTTGATACCATACGCTTCTTTGGGTCTCCGACGCAGACTCAAGTCGGCTCAACGACGTGTCCACCTGTTCTTCTCCTTACTCGGATAATCCGCAGGCACGAGCGGAATAGTAACTTTAGGCGGTTTTGGCTGTTTTCTTCTTTGTTTTCCAGGGAAAGCGACAACGCTCTTCTTCGAAAAGATATGGCTTTTTGGAAGCAATAGAAAGACTACATCCCCTCGCTCCGGTGTGGGATACACCATGTGGTATAGTGGCCTGGCAGCTTGGAGTATGAATTCAACTACAACTTTCCGGAGTTTAGCATTGGGAAAGCAAATTAACATCAATCAGCAGACTCTTGTGGTCAGGGTTCATGCTGTCTTTCTCTTGAATCTCCCTCGTCACCCGATCCGGCATCTTCAGCAGTGATGAGTCTGGGTTGTATCGTAGGTTAGGACCACGACCATAAAGGTAATTCCTATGCAGTTCCATTGTAACAGACGCAACTTCAATGACGTCGAAGAAGAAGATGCAATCTCAACGAGACATGCAAGGCAGTTTTCTTCTTTCCTGTCTGAGAGCTCGTCCCGAACTTCTGCAGCCGATTTTATCGTGGCTTAGCGAGCAAGCCCAAGGTTTCCGCCATTCTAGTCACTGTTGATAAGCGGGGGGCAGCAGCAGTCGGGTGCACGACTGCGGCTGCCTTGAGGGTGACTGAGGTTGTTTCAGCTTTGCTGAGATTGACCAATAACCGCATGTCAGTCTGGCTTGGGGGCCTTGTTTTCTGTCCTGGGCCTTCGCTTCTCCGCGCTCCTTTCTGCCTTCTTGTCAGCGGAGAGCAGCATCTATCGGGTCTCCTGTAGAACCCAACGATGCTGAGCCAAATACAAAATACAAAAAAAACCACTTTGAATCCGTTTCAGATTTTTAAACGGACTATTGCATGCAAGGATGTTCTCAGTGCTTTTAAAACAACCAATCAAAATTCATGCAGCCCATGAGAATACATTTGAAGTTTCTGATTGGCTGCGTTACCTTACGGTGTTTATAGAGCATATCTGCTGATAAAATTGCACACACAACACTATGCCTATACATCAAGCTTCCGGTATATTACTTTTGCAGAAGAAGTGAAATTACTATGAATACAGATTGCCTTGTAGGTAATTTAAATGAATGAAATAGCTAACTATATAATAAAAATTATGAGTCAATTTAATAATAACAAACAACAATAATAAAAACAAAAAGTGCGTTAATAAACCAAAGGCATATTTATTTCCAATGAAATTATTCAAATTTTATTTCAAATATTTCAAATTTTCACCTTCTACATTTTAACTCTGCTTAACCCTCGTGTTTACACGGGGGTTAAATTTCAATGGAAAAAGCTTTGAGGGAGTTAAACAGAGTTAAATTTAACCCTTTCATGAAAAGGGTAGAGTTTTAACTCTTCAAATATTTAACTCTTGCAGCGATTCTTGAAAAGGGTAGAGTTAAAGAGAGTTAGTTTTAACTCTTTTCAAGAAACAACGCAGAGTTAAAAACTTTAACTCTCTATAACTCGCAGGGTTAAAATTAACTCGTTTAACCCTTTCTTGAAAAGGATCGAGTTAACTTTAACTCTACTCTACCCTTTCTTGAAAAGGCCCCTAGACGCAACATTATTTCGGTAGAAAATCACTTTTGTAAGAGTACTTTAAATGTTTATTTTTCCCTTTTCTTCAAAAATTTCTTCGGGTTCTGGGGTCCCCGCCCCCAGACCCCTGGTGTTTACGATTTTGTCATGGAATGCCAAGGTGCAAGATCATGTCTAAAAAACTTTTGTTCACAAAAATGTTCATTTTGATTTATAAATCTGTTTACTAACTATAAGTCATGCTGAATAATGATAGAATAATGATTGATTAAAGTTGATGTCATCTAAACAAATCACCGCCTTGAACAGACTAATTTTCACTTTATTCCAAGTTTTAGATATAAATCTGAAGCAGCTTCTTAGCTCTGGCTTATATAGACTTGTTCACTGACAAGTAATAAATATCCTTTGGTCTAAGTATCCTAAACTGGCCAATGAGGTCCAGGTTGCCGGATGGCCTGGCCTACAACAACAACACTGCATACTCTCAAATATTCGTTGAGGTTGTAGGACAAACCAAGCCTATTTAAACCTTCGACTTGAAAATGAATGACAAACTGACCATGAAAAGCTTAAAAGCATCAAAATAATTTGAAATCAAGTTTATGCAAAAGGGACACGTACAAGCAACCGGGATTTTGACGCACTGCAAGTCTAAGCACTAATTCCAAGTATAGCTCTATCAAAGTTATCGGATCTCTTTAACTTTATCCCCCCAACAAAAGTTGGTTAACTTCAAAGGCTTATTGAAAGAAATCAACAGAACTTTAGAGCATGATTTATACATCGTTGGAATGCTCGAGATGTGCTCTACTTAATGGTGTAAAGCAGTGTGCTGTAGCTTGCTGTTATAAAAAGTTAAGCTTAACAAAGTTACCGCTTTTTGCAATTTTTGGTAGTCTTTTAAGCTTAGCCTTTTATGGCTGCAAGCTACAGCACACTGCTTTACACCACATAGAGCACATCTCGAGCATTCCAACAATGTATAAATCATGCTCTAAAGTTCTGTTGATCTCTTGTAATAAGCCTTTGAAGTTGGCCAACTTTTTTTTGGGGGGGGGATAAAATTAAAGAGATCCAAGTTATCATCTTTTAAGTTAATTTAAGGTTACGTTACATTTTTTCCTAAGGCTCAAACGCAGAACTGTCCCTGTTTAGGGGTCCTCTTGTTATTTTGTTGACGAAATTATGTAGACATCATATTCATGAGAGCTGAATAGAGTGTTGTAATGAGGCGGCGTGACGTCAGTCCTCTAAAAATGTTATGTAGGTATGTGTGAATTTATTTTGGATTGAAATTGTGTTAGGGAAGTTATTTTGAAAGTAATTTGTAATGTTAGAAATTTTTATTGAAACTGTGTTTTGAAAATTGTTTGAAATTTATGTGTGAAAGTCTTTTGCTTGAGTTTTGTGCGCCTATGTGTAAATTACGTATATGTGTGTCAGCCAGCCTAGCCAATAGGTGGCGCTGTTGAGACGTCTATTTTCTCTCGAAGCCTCTCCCAGCATCTTGTCTTTCAAGGGGGTCTCAAAATTCAACCAATCCCGTTCCGCCACATTTCAAAAACTGGTCCTGTCTAGACGTCTCATTTCTATTCAGTCTAGTGTCCTGACGTTACTGTGTGCGGTCGTGTTTTTATACCTGCGCTCCACTTATATTCCCTATATTATTTGTGCTTCTTCCTACCCTTATTAGCTGTGCTTATTTACTGGTTGCCTTATATGTCTAAAGGGTTTACCCCTCTAGACTTCTAGTCGCTCCAGGTTGACCCTGTAGACCTAGACTTATCATATTTAATTCATTCTTTATTTGTTTCTAAATTTTATTGCTCTTATCCTTTTGGTGATGTCTCTTAAATTTACTCTGAATATTTAGGTTTTTCTTCTAATTAGCTTGTCCTTTGTAGTCTCTCTGTCTGTTAGAAATTATTCTGTATTTTGTATTTCATTCTCTATTGTTACTTTTATCATTTAGTTAGGCTATGTTCTTCTCACTGTAGTTTATTCTAAAATTCTGTACGCGTATTTTGGGGTTCGCCCCTTGTCCAGCACGTATTTTTACAGTAAATATGGTCTCTTTTTGGGCCATTTTAGGGTGTCAATTTTAGCTTAGGTTTTTGTATTAGAATTGTATGCTCGGTAAGTAGGGCTTTTTCTAAGAACTTATTGGGTAGGTAGTTAGTTTATTTAAGTGTGTATTTTTCAGCAAATTTGGGGTAGGTTCCTATTTGAGTCTTTGCTCCTCATCGGTGGTTGAACTCCATTCGGTAGGATTCACGTAGGTTTGTTGGCGAGGTTAGTTAGGTCGACTGGAACTACATCTCCTCCAGGTTCGACGTTACCCTTGTGCACAGTTTCCCACTCGTAAAGTTTGGTTGTCCGCACACTTCCAACTTTACATTAGGCTGCCAGTCCACGACCTTATTCTTATTTTTTATTTAGTTTTTAGTAATTTTTTCTTAGGTTCTCTTCTTTTTATAGGTCTTTACTTTTAACAAATTTTTCTGATCTCATTCAATTTTTCTAAAATTTTCTGGGCGTTTTACTGCATTTTTACCGGTATTCTCGGAGCAGTGTAGACGGTACGTATACACTGATAATTAGTTAGACCACGTTACGTGTGACTAACTGTAAATTATGTCGGTTTTGCGTTCGCCTGCGAAATCGTCTAAGGCCTCAGCTAAGCCGGGTGATCCGACTAGCTCGAGTGACTCGATGGATACAAGGCCTTTAAATCAGCATGGTTTTGGGCGGCTTACATCAAGCCAGCCAGCATTGAGCAAGAGTTCCTCTACTCAATCAGCGTCTAGCCGGGCATCCTCAAGCCAAGAGCTTGACGGTGCAGCATCTAGCAGACCAGTGCTCAGGTCTGATACGGCTAAGAATAAAGCCTCTTCTAAACAAGAGGTTGATGAAGACGCTTTGGATCCGGGTGACCCGGATGCCCAACACGAGGACGGGACCTCTAATAACCCAGGCGAATTTCAATCTCCGGTATCGGAAGACCCCAGTGAAGAGGACTGGGATGAACAGGCGACTATTCATGACCAATTGGAATATGTCCGACGCAAGCTAGCCCGCATCGGAGCTGACCTCCGGCGGCAGGAGACTGGCGCAGATGTACCGGGACGGTCTCTGCCCGGTATGTCGGACATAAAGGATTTACGTGACTTTTTAACTCAACTGGAACTGGAATTATTCCAGCAGCGCCCACGACTGGGCTCGGACAGCACGGTCATGCGCCGCCAGCCCGGCATCATGTCATTTCTGCCATATACTCGCCCTAAATTACAACAGAAGGATAGTTCCAGAGCTCCGGGACCTAGCGAACCGGCGGCTCCGGTACAACGGTTCCGGTCTACAGCTCATATAGACCTGACTAGGGCAAAGCATCCGAAACGAGCAACCAGTAGCCAACGGCCGGGCGGTAATGACCCCGACCCGGAACCTGACCGGAAACCACGGGTACGTGGACCGATGGATAACTGGGTGGTCCCGTTGCGGGATCCAACCCCAGTCCCCGCTCAGGCCCCGGTCCCGCGACGGGATACGGAGGGAATGTTTCGGATGCGAGATATGACCAACCAAGAATGTGGCGTGATTCGCGGGCTTATGACAGCATGGATAGCGGGACTTCCTATGGAAACATGGGAAGCATTGGAGCATACATTCCCGCGGGTATGTATTGAGCTGCTCCGGTTGTGGCCAACTCCTAGAGAGGACCCGAATGCGGGTGAGCCCCCATATCAGATGGGACAGCTCCCGTTGACGAGGCATCCGAGTCCGGAGCCCGTCTATCGTGGTCGAGGGAACGAACGGAGAGCTCCGCCCATAATCGACCTAGACTCATCTGATGACCAGATGAGGGGACCAATCAGGGAATCACCCCGTCGTCGAAGGGAATACTCTCATCAGTCTAGAACCTCGTCCCGGGCCCATCAGTCTCCACCGCCGGTACAGCGGATGTCGAGTCCTCGCCGGTATTCCCGTGAACGGGAATACAGTGCGCCCCGCCGAGAACGGTCGGAACGACTGCAAACTCGCGAGCCCCGAGAGCCATCATCATATGAGAGCTTCAAGCATCTGGGGGAATACCTGAAAGGCTTCAAAGGGGTCAGGCCTTTTCAAGGATCGCAGAGTAATATCAGGTTTACCAGCTGGCTCGCTAATTTTGAAACAACAGTTAAGGTACATGACGTACCCTCTAACATGAAGTATAGAATCTTGTGGACATTGTTAGATGACAAGGCCAAGGAGTCCATGACCCCATGTCCACCTGACACTTTTGAGGATCTAGTGACTAGAATCCGCCAATTGTACGAGCCATTGCCGGTAACAACGGAGCAGTATGCGGAGCAGTTCTACAGTCGAATGCAGGAACCGCAGGAAAAACCGCACGATTATATGGCAGCGTTACGCTTGCTAGCGGTTCAGGCATTTCCGTTCGAACCCGGGTTCGATCGAGAAAAGAAGGTGGTTGCTCAGTTCAAACGAGGCTTGAAGTCTGAGCTACGCTCTAGAATGGCTGCTCCGCTGGCGGACATCCAATTCTGGCCTCATGTCCGGGAGAATGACCTAATTACTCGAGCTCTACATATCGTAGAGTCGGTTCAGGTGGAGCTGGACCGGGAACAGGCTGTGACGGTCTTTAGTGCCCAAAGCCAAGGTCCACAATGCAACAACGTTCAGCAGGGGAGACCCCAGCAGAACCAGCGGAGCCAGCAGACCCAACAGCAACAATCGCAACAGAATCCGGGTCGCAACCAAGGTTATCAGCGTAATGACGAGCGAACACCCCCACGTCAAGCACCGGGCAGGTGTTGGTATTGCGGTCTAGTGGGGCATAGACAGCAACAATGCCCAGACTACCTGCAGTATCTGAGCCAGAACGGCCAGAACCAGAACCAGGACCAGAACCAGGCAAGGGGTAATGTCCACACACGGTATGGCGTGCGCGATCAGGAGGGTAACCCCCCTGACCGGAGTCGTTATGACCGGGATCAGCGCAATCAGGGCCAGCGGAATCAAAACTTCCACAGCCAACAGGACCCACAAAGGCAGCAAGGCCAACAGGCCCAGCAAGGCCAGCAGGAGAGGCAGCCGGTGCGGCCGCGCTCTATAAGCAGAGGCTATGTGGGTCCACGCCGGTACGAAGGTTTTCCAGAGCAGGGAAACGAGGAGGCGGGACGCGGGCAGTAGA
Source organism: Trissonchulus latispiculum (assembly GCA_030248195.1). Taxonomy (NCBI): domain Eukaryota; kingdom Metazoa; phylum Nematoda; class Enoplea; order Enoplida; family Ironidae; genus Trissonchulus; species Trissonchulus latispiculum. The sequence goes on along the minus strand of JASAND010031796.1, from coordinate 63,727 downwards.
CCTGGACCCGTGTCCCGCACCGGCAAACCCGTCTGGCGGAATGGTCTGTGCGGTGCAAGCAACTAGTACTAACCTTGTTGACATGATTTACTCAATTAAAAACGACCCCTGCTGGAACCGTGGCGGCATCTGGAGTAGTGACTCCGAGAGTGATAGCGATGCCGAACATCTGGAAGGGGCTGACCCCCTCCCAGACAAAGAATACCTTCACCCAATTCTCGAACTTAATGCTCGGGCGACCCAAGCATTGAATCAATGGAGGTGTAAATGCAAGGCCTGCAAAGCAAAGCGGGAACCTGTGTGCCTGTATTTGAATAAAGACACAGATCAGGATGTGAACCCGTGGAAGTGCCCGTGCAAATCCTGCAAGCAGGTGCGGCGACGGGCCGAATGGTTCCCAACTGAGGAAGTGGTCCTAGCTAATGGTGGCTTCCCCGATGGGGGCGATGTCATCTATGATGGCGAAGGTAACCTTCGACCATACAAATATTGGAATAGATGGCGTAAGGAAGTGAAGCCCTTCGGAGATGGGGGAGCCTCCGAGCGTAATTATAACGTGCCTGACCGGAAGAAATGGAAACGGGCACCGGGAACTGAATGGAATATGCTTAATAGCATCCGAAAAGCCATGAAGTGGCAGGAAAATAACGCTGTCATGGCAGCGCAAACCCGAGCCAGGCAACCCGGGACGGGTACGACTCGGAGGCAACGCAAGACCTCAACATCCAAGGAGGTTCAAACAGATCCGATCAGAGTTCTAGTACCGTTGCGGCGCTGGACCCTGTCGGAAACCGAGGACCAGCCTGAGGTAGGGGCTAATCGCAAAAGCCCTGGGGAAGACCAGGCCCCTGTAAATGGGGAGCAAGCTAAAAGCCCTGGGGACAGCCAACCTACGGGTAATGGGCTTTCATCAGTAAGCACTGGGGATACCCCAGTAGCTGGCATTTCTACCTCTACCCAGGTGGTACCGGAGACACCAGCTAGTAAACGAAAACCACCCAGAATAGTGGTCACTGATGCATCTCCACCGAAACGGGGAGGCAACCTGCAGCCATGGGCCACGGCCAATAATCCAACAAGGAGAGAACTCACGGAAAGTGACGCCTCGGATGATGAAACAGAGGGTTCAGGATTAACTCTTGCCCCTGTGGAAGTTCACGGTACTGGCGGTACACCAGTTACACCGTTAAAACTTCGAAAACACACGGACGGCGAATGGGAACAAGTAACCCGGAAGTCAAAGGCCTCCTCAGGTACTGAGCAGGCAGCGGTTCCCATGCAGAACAGATTCGCCCTGTTAGAAGTCCAGGAGTATGCGCCTATTAGACATGGCTGGGCAGTAGTGACACAAGCCGCGGAACAGGCCCAGATAGTAGCCCAGTCTATTGGGGAACAGATCCAACAATTGTCCGTGAACGTAATGTCCGTGACGGACCAGGTACGCCAGTCCATGCAAGAGTTTGAACAGCTCTTAGCTGAATTTGCCCAAAAGGACTATGAACGCACACTGGAGCTCCAACAAAAGGGAGTGCTCCGTGAACCGGACCAACCTCTTTGGTCCGAGGATCCCCCACAGCCTAGGAGAGGCAGACGTGGCGTGCGACTTAATGACCCCAACGAGATTATAGTACTAGATAGTACACCATTGGACGAGGATTCTGCGCCTATTCAGCAGGAAGTTACTTCCGCTGAGGGGGAGGGCGCTACAGTCCAGCAAACGGACATTACAGTAACAACCCCAGAAGTGGCTGATACAACAGCGAACCCAGCTGGGCAAGATACAGCCCCGGTAAATCAGCAGGAAGTGACTTCTACTGATCTTGGGGATAAGTACGGCATCTGGGATCTAGAGGAACAGCTTCGGGCTGCGCTCACCCCAGGCAGACGAGTCGAGTTTAACCTGGATGCGGAAGCAAGTGACAGTGAGGAAGCTAGTGGGCAACCCACTGCTCCAAATAAACACCTAAACAGAGCGGTACTCTCTGTTTTGAATGGGACGGTACCGTTTTTCGTCTCTCAATGTACCCATATAGCTTTGAAGAAAAGCCCGTACGTTATAGTGGAGGTGAAGGGCATCAAGACTCTAGCCCTGTTGGACACAGGTGCTAATATTTGCTTGATGTCCAAGCAATTCTTCGACCAACTTAACGTTAATGGTCGTTTACATCTGGATGAAACAAAAGCTACAGAGGTAGCCACGGCTGCCGATGACCGGAGCCTAGCTATATTGGGTACAACTAAGATCTCGTTTAAGTTGTATGGTGTCTGGTACGAATATACCTTTAATGTCACGAACAGCTTACAACAAGACTTTATTATCGGCTATGATTTCCAGGCGGATCACAATTGGGTGATTTTTCCCCATCAACACCTTCTGCTCTGTGACAAGAAGAAGGTGCCTTTGCTAACCCCAGGTGACCTGCAGGCTTTAGCTAACCGTTTCAGTATAGCCGTTTCGTGTACAGTCTATTACTGCATGCGGGAAACATGCAACTTACCTCCACGATCCGAGGTTATGGTGCCGGTTCGTTGCTGGCTCGACGGAGCAGCAAAACCTGCTACAAACCAGGCAGTCGTATTTGAACCATCAGATGAGGTCTTAGTAGATTATGAGGTCTACCCTGTACCTGGAGTCCTGGAAGTGTCCTCGCAAGTAAACTATATCAAAGTTTACAATCCCTTGGACAGAACGGCGCAGCTTCCTAAGGGGTTACCCCTAGGACAGGCAGAACCAGTCGCTACGGTGACCGAGCGACAAGGGTTTCGGTATGCAGCCGAATTGGGAGTGAACTTTGCACAGATTCACCCGCATTTGACCGGGTGGGCGACTCACCCAGCGACTCAGGTACAGGAAAAAGAACTGCGACATGCCCTCACAGAGGTCGAGAAACTAGAACCTTACCATCCAGGTGATACAGTTCCAATGGTCAATAGTGTCGGTAATGCTATACCAGTTCCACGGTGGGTTGACCCTACTGTGTGCGTAGCTCAGGATGACCAGACATGGGGCTATGAGGAGCCACCGGCATTGACGGATAAAGGCTTGCAGGCTTTTAATGACCTACACTATTCGGCTGATGAAATGACTTCACAGCCTATGCCCTCATTGGAAGAACGTCAACAATTTGTCGACGAGAACGTCGACTTTGACTCTATGATCCTAGATGAGGAAGGCAAAGCGAAACTACGGGACATACTGGTCGAATTTTATGACGTGGTCGCCCGACCGGGTAACCCGGGTCGGACTAAGGTCGACCAGCATGTCATCGACACAGGCAAAGAGGGTCCTGTGAAAGGACGATCCTACCGGTATAATCCCAAGGACAAAGCCGAGATTGAAAAGCATATCCGTGCAATGTTAGACGAAGGGGTCTGTTCACCCTCTACTAGCCCTTGGTCTTCACCCTGTATTCTGGTCGGCAAGAAGGATGGCACTACACGTTTAGTAATCGATTATCGACGATTGAATAAAATTACGAAAAAGGACAGTTATCCTTTGCCCAAGATTGACGAGATCCTGGATCAACTCCAGGGCGCCGTCATATTTTCGACTATTGACTTAGCAGCAGGGTACTGGCAAGTCGAGGTCTACCCAGAACATCGTGAAAAGACAGCCTTTGTGTCACACATGGGCCTTTTCCATATGAACGTCATGCCGTTCGGGTTGTGTAATGCACCCGCAACGTTCCAACGGCTAATGGAAAAAGTCTTGACAGACTTACCAGTGTATATAGATGACGTTCTGATTCCATCTACAGATCAGGACTCACATTTGACAATGCTCAGGTCGACCCTGACGCGTTTACGAGAGAATGGGCTGCGTATCAAGCTTAAGAAGTGCTGTTTTGCACGGGAAGCGGTGCCTTTTCTGGGCCATTATGTAGGCCGTCATGGCATTAGTGTCGACCCAGACAAGGTAAAGGCAGTGTCCCAGCTTAGCCCACCTAAAGACGTCAAAGGCATTCGGTCTTTTCTGGGAATGTGTGGCTATTATAGGCGGTTCGTTTCGAACTACGCCAAAGTTGCAGCACCACTAACGGACCTGTTGAAGAAAGGTGTACCCTTTGTATGGTCCGACGCTTGCCAGCAAGCCTTTGAGGCACTCAAACGGCATTTGACGCAAGCGCCAGTCCTAGCCTTCCCTGATTTCGACAAAACTTTCTACGTTTCGACGGATGCTAGTAAGCGGGGTTTCGGAGCTATTTTAGAGCAACAGTTCTCTGTCCCTCGGAGCTTGGACAAACCAAACGGACCGCGAGTATTACGCGAGCGGCCGGTCGCGTATGCGAGCCGAACCTTAACCCAAGGCGAGAAAGGCTATTCCGCCACAGAAATGGAAGCCTTTGCTGCATTATGGGGGTGTCAGAAGTTTCGGCACTACTTGTCTGTTAAGCAGTTTGTCCTGCGCACGGACCATCAAGCAGTAAGGGACTTACTGAATAATATAAAAGCCTTGGGACAAGGCAAACTGGCCAGGTTCGCTACGCGTATGCTCGAATTCGACTTTGTGGTGGAATATCGTCCAGGTCGAGAGAATGTCGGACCGGATTGTCTATCGAGATTAGACCCGATCGATGAACCCGAGGACAGTGAACACGAAGCGACTGCGGTTATGTACCCGCCGGAGGTGTACGCTTTGACGGCGGCCCTCCCGGCCCCACCGACCCTGCTTACCTGGAAACGCGAACTTCGAGACGAAGAGGAATTCGCGATTTTGTTGGACTTTCTCGAGCAAAAACGGTTACCGGCTAACCGACAGGAAGCTCAAGAGGTTAGAAAGTTGCGTTCTACCTTTTTCATACGTAATGGGGTGCTCTATCGTTGGCACTTGAATAAGCACGCAGAAAGGAGAGGGTTACCCTTTCCTACGGTAGTTGTCCCGAAAGTCCAACGAGAAAATTTGCTGAAGGAAGTGCATTCTGATTTCATGACAGGGGGGCATCGTGCCCAACAGAATGCCATGGCCAGCTTAGAAACCAAGTACTGGTGGCCACGCATGTCACAGGACCTCGAGGACTATATTGCTAATTGCAAATCCTGCGCCAAGTTTAGTCAAGGTCCTCGTCGACACCAAGCTACCATGCAGAATACGGTAGTGGTACGTCGGCCATTGGACGTGGTCGCTATGGACGTTATGCATTTCACGCAGAAGGAGACAAATCGAGGCAATACCTGCGTCCTGTGCATAGTCGACTACCTCACGCGTTACGCGGAGGCGTTTGCTATGCCTAACGAGAGGGCTGAAACTACAGCGTACTGGTATTTTAATGGCTTCGTAGCTCGGTGGGGTGTCCCCGCGCGAGTATTAACCGATCAAGGTCCTAACTTTATGTCCGTTTTTATGAAGGCGTTGGTGGACGCGAGTGGTTCTGAGAGACTCCGAACCACTGCATATCACCCGCAAACGAATGGCGTAGTGGAACGCTTTAATCGTACGCTTCGAAGCCTGGTCGCCCAGTATGTCAATTGCTTTCAGTCCGATTGGGACGACTACCTGCCCTGGGGTTTATCCATCTATCGAGCGACAATTCATAGTGCTACGAAAGAAACGCCCTATTTCTTGATGACCGGTAGAGACTACCGGTATCCGTTAGATAACTTCTTCCAGCTTCCTGGTGAAGAAGGTACCACACAGAATTATAGCGATGCACGAAGCCAGTTGCAGGCTCGGCTTAATGAAGCCTGGCGGATTGCCCACGAGGCTTTACAGGAAGCAGCTTTGGTTAACAAGGAGCGGTACGATACCAAGGCTACACCTGTTGAGTATAAGCCAGGTACCCTGGTTATGCTTAATATAGAGCAAAAGAATGTACCAGCGGGTTTGAGTAAGAAGTTACGGCCTAAGTATGAAGGACCGTACCGAATCTTGGACAAGATTTCGGTAACGAATTATCGTATAGCTAGAACCAACGGACTGAGTGATCCAGTCGTTGTCAATATCAATAGACTGAAACCGTTTATTGATGCTCCGGTAAAGCTATCCGTAGTCACGTTGTAGGTCACCTACAACCTTTGAACAGAGCATACAGTCTAGCTAAGCCTTGTGTGACACAGGAGCTCCTGTTTTCTGTGGGCTAATTCGGGTTTTAAGTCCATGGCCATGGCACTAGTAGCTAGGGTTTTAACCTAACACTTGGTGGTAGCATAGTATGTGTTGCATAACGCCCCTAAAGGGTGGGGTAAAATTTTCATCAGGACCTCCTTTAGATTCATTGTTTCGTCGTAAAGTGGGGTTTTTATTTTAATTTTCCAATTATTTTCCCTAACCTATGGCTAACAAAATTTAGTCATGGGATTATTTACTTCTTTCTTTTATATTTAACCTTTTTCTAAAACCCTAGGGTTTTCACCATTCATTAAATTTACCTAGGGGGGTTTCTTTTCTAATTCACACGATTCCTCAGGTTTTGTTGTAAATTCTTAGGGGAGGTCCTGCCCTGTTTTCTTCTTCTTACTATGTACGATTATATGTACGCATATAACCGTATATACCGGTATGTGTGTTTCTAATCCTTATGTGTGTCGTTTAGTTGACTTCTCCCCTTACGTAGGCTAATATTAGGTAGTTCACCCTCTCTGTATGTGTAGTTTCTTTCACCTTTCATTCTTTTCTTTCACATCTATCATGCTTTCACCATCTGTTAGATTTTTTCACATTTTTCTGAGGCTTAGCTTAGATTACTGTGCCTGCTTGGGAACGCACTAAGTCCTGGGTATCCCGTTACACGACTTTGCATGTACTACGGCTGTTAAGGAAGATACTATACAATCAGGATGGTACTGGTTTTGGGAATACGTAGTAAGGATGCCTTACTGCGTGCTTTGACTGGCATCTAGTCGAAGTCACTTCAGCTAGCTCTTAGGCCAGAACCCTCTTGCAACACATGTTAACCATATTGCTGTTAACCGGAAGCCTCAGGCAAGACGTTTTGGGGCTTCAAACCAGCACTACCCGACAACATCTTGATACGAGGTGTCCAGGGTATGGCCGGACCACAAGACTTCTATGACGATTGGGAAGCGCGGACCCCGCGGTGGACTATGACGCTTTTATTAGAGTCATCCGTAAACGGATTGACCATGGGAGCGCGATGAACTCGCCCCGCCGTTCTTTGGGACGGATTACCCGCCCCCGGAAATGAGAGATGCACCGTTACGGATGCAGACTAACAGAACGGGCGAATATATCGCGGAACTAGCACCTCCCGGAGAAGAGAGACACATTTACTATCCTTGTATCGGCGTGGTCTATTATGACCCCGCCAACGCCCATCGCGCCAATTCTACTCTGCCAGTCGATCCTTCCAGCCCTTTATGGTTCGATTTCTGAGCTGCCCGGCCCAGATTAAGGTAACACCAGTGACTGGTCTACCTTCTGTACAGTTAATAATCGTGACGATTATTTTCTAGGTCCTTTCATCATAACGGCGGAGGTTCATCATAACGGCGGAGGTATATCATTACGGCGGAGGTCCCTATCTCTCACCATTCCATCATTTGACTTTCCCCTATTGGACATTATCTTATTGGCTTGGACTTACTCTTATCTGGACTTATCTACCCTAATTAATGATCCTATTTTCCCTGGCTGTGACTATCTATTTGTGCCTCTATTTTTTAACTTGGACTTAATTTATGCTCAATTTATGAAGACTTCCCCACTTGGACTTAACTTGCTCACAATATTGTCTTCCCGATAGTGACTTACCCTATGGTGCCATTAATTGCTCAATATATGACTATTTCTAAAGATATTGCCATTCCCACGATAGTGACGTTTAATGTATATAGCCTTTCCCAATGAAGACGATTCCCTTTTTGGTGACTTTATTATACTAGTTCTATAAATGTTTGCTTTATAATTTGTGTTCTTCTTGTCATTTATTACCAATGGTGCTACTAATGGTTAAAATTTAACCTTTTTCCGAGCATTCCTTTAAAAATTTAGAAAGTTTTTTTTAATTATATACTACCATTTTACCATTTTCTTGAGCATTATTTTAAAATTTAACCAAAATTTTATGTATCTTGTCGGGATCTTTGTCTGTGGTTGTCTTGCATAATTCTTGTCATATAGCTTTATGTGTGTATTATGTGTATTTTAATCAGCTAACCAAAGTTTCTTTCAAAAAGTTTTACTAAAAATCTTGTTCATTCTTTTCTTTAAGCTTTTCTTATTATTTTTGCAGTTTTATTAACGGGTTGATTCATTTCGCGGGTTTTGTATTTCTGTCACCCCCTGTTATCTGATGAAACGTCAGGGGACGTGTGATGTCCCAGTTAGGTCCTATTATCTTCCCTCTCTGCCGCCACTTTTTACCAAAATTATTTTATATTATTTAGTAGTCCCAACTGTCCCTGCCCTCTTGTACCCACTGTCTGGTTTTACGGTTAAAATTTTATCTAAATGTCAGTTTTGTGTCCCTCTCCAGTGCGCCAAAGTAGCTCCCGACTTATATGCCCCGTCTACTCTAGGGCCTGCAGCGCGGTTGGGAGGATCTTCTACAAAATTTCTTATTTTACAGGACTTTTACTTATATTTTAACCGGTGTTTCGCGTTTTAGTTGCCTTCAAGATTCCATTTAACTCCCCCTAATTTAATTTTATTTAATATCATAAGTGCCACGAGGGTACTTGGGGACTTCTTTGTACCCTTTTGGTTCTTCTTATACATGTTTAAGCATGTTTTGGACTACTTTGTAGTCCTACCTTTAATTTTACTTACTTATATTTTATCTAAAGATGCCACAAACTTACTCCTAACCCTGCGCGAAACACTGGGATTTCTTTACTTATTTCTAAATTCTACTAAATTAACCTATCTTAATAACCCCTTGGGTTCTTAAATTTTGTGGAAGATCTGAAGGGAAGTGAGGTAGTCGATGCAAGCTTAGGCCCACCCTCCCACCCAGCCGAAATTTGCGCTCTGTGAGCTGTGCGAGAGGTTACCTCCGTACCTTAGCCTGAAGATGCTCTCATGAAGCTGACATTCTGGTTCTTTTCTTATTCTCATAGTTCGTTTTCTTTTTATGGGTACTTGTCCTCGCCGTGACGGCTGGAGGACCTGGTCTTTTTCCCAATTGCGCACCGTCCCAGTGGCAATATAATGGCAGTTTCCAAGCGCATTTTTCTAGCTGGTCGTCACTAGTCCGCTGACGCCAAGTCAGCCCTAACTTTGTTTCGGTATTTAGTCATGTTAACCTAGTTTCTTTGTTTTTATAACCTGTTGTGTGCTATAACTTGTTTATTCGTACGTACGTTATGCGATCCATTTACAAAAAATTCGTTAAAAATTTTCTGAGTTTAAAATTTTCAACTACTTTTTGGTTATGTTGTCCCTCGCAGGAGCTCGAGCGGTAAGCCCTGGGGAGTTGTAATGAGGCGGCGTGACGTCAGTCCTCTAAAAATGTTATGTAGGTATGTGTGAATTTATTTTGGATTGAAATTGTGTTAGGGAAGTTATTTTGAAAGTAATTTGTAATGTTAGAAATTTTTATTGAAACTGTGTTTTGAAAATTGTTTGAAATTTATGTGTGAAAGTCTTTTGCTTGAGTTTTGTGCGCCTATGTGTAAATTACGTATATGTGTGTCAGCCAGCCTAGCCAATAGGTGGCGCTGTTGAGACGTCTATTTTCTCTCGAAGCCTCTCCCAGCATCTTGTCTTTCAAGGGGGTCTCAAAATTCAACCAATCCCGTTCCGCCACATTTCAAAAACTGGTCCTGTCTAGACGTCTCATTTCTATTCAGTCTAGTGTCCTGACGTTACTGTGTGCGGTCGTGTTTTTATACCTGCGCTCCACTTATATTCCCTATATTATTTGTGCTTCTTCCTACCCTTATTAGCTGTGCTTATTTACTGGTTGCCTTATATGTCTAAAGGGTTTACCCCTCTAGACTTCTAGTCGCTCCAGGTTGACCCTGTAGACCTAGACTTATCATATTTAATTCATTCTTTATTTGTTTCTAAATTTTATTGCTCTTATCCTTTTGGTGATGTCTCTTAAATTTACTCTGAATATTTAGGTTTTTCTTCTAATTAGCTTGTCCTTTGTAGTCTCTCTGTCTGTTAGAAATTATTCTGTATTTTGTATTTCATTCTCTATTGTTACTTTTATCATTTAGTTAGGCTATGTTCTTCTCACTGTAGTTTATTCTAAAATTCTGTACGCGTATTTTGGGGTTCGCCCCTTGTCCAGCACGTATTTTTACAGTAAATATGGTCTCTTTTTGGGCCATTTTAGGGTGTCAATTTTAGCTTAGGTTTTTGTATTAGAATTGTATGCTCGGTAAGTAGGGCTTTTTCTAAGGACCTTTTCGCGAATGGGTTAAACGAGTTAAAATTAACTCGATCCTTTTCGCGAATGGGTTAAAAGAGTTAAATTTAACTCGGCGAGTTAAGCAGAGTTAAAATTTTTAACTCTGCCGTCATTCGCGAAAAGAGTTAAAAATTAACTCTTTTAACTCTACTCTTTTCATGAACGACACGTAGAGTTAAAAAGCTGCAGAGTTAAATTTAACTCTACCCTTTTCATGAAAGGGTTAAATTTAACTCTTTTAACTCACTCTCGCTATTTTACATTGAATTTTAACCCGCGTCTCAGCACGCGGGTTAAACGAGTTAAAATCTACTATGCTTTACATTGTTATTGCCACGTTTTGCGCGCGTAATAAAGGTTTCAATATGACAAGATAATCCAACCAATGAAAGCACAACACATAATTTTATTGGATGGTTCATAATGCTTCAAAATTACTTAAGCATTTGTCAATATTCTGCTGAATTGTTTACGCTAAGGCAACGAAATATTCTACTTTATAAAATAAAAATAGATGGAACAAAATGTTTTAAACATGCTGCATTGTTAGAAATGATTAAATCATTAAATCATATAATTAAATTGAAATAATTAATTATAATTATAAATAAGCTCTAAATTATTTTTGCAAGTTATTTAACTCCACTTTATGAATGCAAATTTGCAGAAGTGTGTATGAGAGCTGCAACATGGAAAGCCGAATCAACGGGACGCTACAACTAACTGCAAGTTCAATTTTCTCTCAAAAATAGGTTAAAGCGCCAATTTTGCCATGAAAATTACTGCAGACTTTAAAAAATTTGAACCTTTAGACTTTATGGAAGGACATCTAGACAATTGTTACGCGAATTTTGCTGTAACTGGTAATGCTCAAGATTCACAGTACATGATCAATTGTTATCCCAACTGTGAATTTAAGGGCAACCATTTCTAGTCAAACTTGAAATCTCTGCTGAATTTTAATATATAATTTTTGATTTTATTTTGCTGCATCTGTTTGTTTTAGTATTATTTGGTAATTATGTTCTTGGGAGAATCAAGAGAAACTTATTTTACTGAAAATATGTACAGCGGGTTGGGCTCTGTCTGGGGTGTTTTCCAGATTAGCCCCCACCACTCAGAATTTTTAAAACATGACTAATTGAGCTGAAATTTAGTATGGATATGTTTTCAACCACGCTGAGTTCAAATATCTCAAAATTTTTCGATTTCACGAGAATCGATTTTTTCCATTCGCAGGGAGCGACCCGTCTACTTTCATCAGTCAGAATCGTATTAGTCAGAATTTCATTAGTCAGAATTTCGTTAGTTAGAATTTCATTAGTCACAATTTAAACTTTGAAATAATATAGGTTGAACTATCATTTGTCGGAATTTCATAAGTCAGAATTTCATTAGTCAAGTCTGAATTTTATTTTTCTAGTTTCTTCAAAATTTTGCACGTTGCTGCACAGTCTTAGGGTCTTTCGCGATAAAGTAGGGGAGAGTAGAGAAGAGCAGAGCTAAAATCAACTCTTTTGTAGTTCTTAACACTGCCCCAAAAAGACATTGATGGTTTGCGCCATACCAAGAGTACATAATCCAACAGTTATTACGTAGTCTTGAGGACCATTCTGATTCTTGTAGTATTCTAAGGAAACAGACTATCTACATTTCCTGTCTACGCGGAACCAACACAGTTGTTGGGGAACCCTTTTGAAAAGAAAGTTTTGCTCGTTGCTGATGGTAGAGCCAAGATAGATATTTGTGTAGACTAGAAATCATTTTATAAAATTATCATCAAGATAAGCCATCTTGTTACACTTTGCAAAACAGAAGAACAGTGTTTTTTGCAAAATTCTGACAAACGAAATTCTGACTAATGAAAGTTTGAAAAGTTAGTTTCTGACTAATGAAATTCTGACATATGAAATTCTGACTACTGAAGATAAACCGGGGCGACCAAGGGAAAACGAAATTTTTTTGTAGCCGATTTTGCTAATGTACTTTATTTTCAGTTTAGTTTCAGGTCTGCTAATTGAGGATTTTCAGTTTCAGGCGGTTGCTCGTCGGAATTTCAGTTTCAGATTCAGTTTCAGGTCTCGTTTTATCTGAATTTCAGTTTCAGATTCAGGCGGTTGCTCGTTGGATTTTCAGATTCAGTTTCAGTTTTAGTTGCATTCGTAGATTTTTTGCAGTTTCAGTTTCAGTTTCAAGCATCGAGCTGTACTATTTTCAGTTTCAGTTTCAGGTGGTGAAACATCACTGCTTAAAAGTTGCATATAAGGGTTTTCTGGGGTCGCTGAACACGAATTTGAAGTCCGTTTTTCGAGCCCGTTAGGTCGATATGAGCTAAACATGTAAGCTTAAGGGGGGGGGTCCACTTTGGGGTCATTTTTTCGACCATCTCCAACTTTTCCCATTTTCACATATTTTATTGTCCAAGTGGTATATTTTAACGAGTTTATAAAATTTAAGTCGGATCTCTTATGATTGTTGAGAAAATTCACCTCAAAGCAGAGGTATACATGTGTTAAACATAGGAAATCGAAAAAGTGTCGATTATAATTCTGCGCCAAAAAAATCTCGAAACTGGTGAAGGATACCGGGTAGCATTTGGTATTGTTTTAAACCTCTAACCAGATACTGTGTCACTGTGGAATTAGAATTTTGAGTTAGGCCTTCAAAAAATTTTAATGAATTTTTGAAGTTAGCGAACTGCCGAAAATCGCTAAATTCTGTCGTTTTTGGTGAACAAAAATGGGGGTCATTAAGTTTGACTGCGTATTATAAAAAATACAGGCCCTAACTAAAAATTCTAATTCCACAGTGACACAGTATATGAATAAAGCTTTCAAACGATACCAAATGTTACTTGAAATCTTTTGCCAGTGTCGAGATTTTTTTGGCGCAGAAATTAGCTTTTTTCTACAAAATTGTGAAAATTCCTGCTTTTTAAAAAGACAGGCATTTTATGGCCAGGCCATATTGCAAAATTCCCTTTTTTGCATTTCAGCATACTTATTCATGCCTTAGTATCAATTTGTAGCAAGAATTATGCAGACAGCTTTGTCTAGTTCGTCTCAGCGCGCCATTCGGGACCCTCAGACCCCGAATTTCACAAAACAGTGATTTTTCAAATTTTTTAAAATATGGCATATTATATATCAATCGAAAGCTCTCAGTGCAGGGATGAATTCTTCTCATAGAACTATGGCTCGGAAATGCTTCTATTTTAAGATAAGCGCTGTTAAATATTTCATTACATTCGGGGAAACAGGGGCCTTGTTTCTCTGAAAAATCCTTTAAGGAAGCTTCTGATCATGCTCATCTGGATTGAAACTGTACGAAAATGTTTGTATTAATGGTTACTAAGTGTGTATAACAAAATAAACTAAAAATCTGAAGTTGCGAAAATTTGCTTCAGTTGGGTGCTGCATCCTCATTTTCGCTGATATTCAAATTACAATCAATGAATGGCTCGTAACTTACGGAAAACTGAACGAAACAACTCAAAATTTAAACTTGATATGTACGACATATGTGGCTATATTATGTGTGAAAATGAGCGAAATCCGTGATCTAAAAATTTTTCACGATGGACCCCCCCCCTTAAGTTGTAAGCTTATACTGAGCTAACAAAAAGCTGAATCGAAGAACGGCCCTCAAATTCGTGCTCAGCGACCCCAGAAAACCCTTATATGCAACTTTTAAGCAGTGATGTTTCAGGTATACGGTATAGTGATCTCTGGTATACGCAACTTTTCAGGAAAATCGTAGAAAAATGTTTGGTTGGTTCCCCTTGGATTGTATTTTTACCAATGTTGTTAGCCCCTTCGATGCTTAAAGTTTTGGTCAATTGTTTGTTTAACTGCATCCATGCAGCTTTTCAGCAAAATCGATTGAAGACTGCAAGTTGCACACAGGGATTCGTCCACTTTCCTAATACCGGATAACGCGTCATTGAAGAAATGAGTACACATCATCTTTTTCTTTTCTTATTAGTCATTTTATTTAAAATTTTTCCAACGTTGAGCAGTACTTCTTAAAAATTTTCAAATTGTGAAAAGTTGGATAATGCGAAAAGAAAGTTATTTAAACTCTTATCTAGTATGCCGAGAATTAACTTCAGCTCGCCCAGTTTTAACCCTTTTAACTCTTTTCGCGAATGCACGGAGTTAATTTTAACTCTCCCAATTTTAACTCCTTTAACTCTTTTCGCGAACGCACAGAGTTAATTTTAACTCTCCCAGTTTTAACTCTTTTAACTCTGTGATTTTTAACCCTGCAGAGTTAAAAGAGTTAAAAACAGGCTGAGTTAAATTTAACTCTGTGCATTCGCGAAAAGAGTTAAAAGAGTTAAAACTGGGCGAGCTGAAGTTAATTCTCGGCATACTAGATAAGAGTTTAAACTCTACTCTACTCTACTCTACTCTACCCATTCGCGAAAAGGTCCTAAGAACTTATTGGGTAGGTAGTTAGTTTATTTAAGTGTGTATTTTTCAGCAAATTTGGGGTAGGTTCCTATTTGAGTCTTTGCTCCTCATCGGTGGTTGAACTCCATTCGGTAGGATTCACGTAGGTTTGTTGGCGAGGTTAGTTAGGTCGACTGGAACTACATCTCCTCCAGGTTCGACGTTACCCTTGTGCACAGTTTCCCACTCGTAAAGTTTGGTTGTCCGCACACTTCCAACTTTACATTCCAACTTTACAGTGTTGCAATGCTATCTCAATGCAAGTAATACAAGTAAGCGTTTCTGTATGCGTAAATGCATTAGGTGTTTTACGTATGTAGGAGAATTGAAGAAGAGTTTAAAATTAGTTTTCGGACGATTTTGCAGTCGTGTTAAAGCGAAACACATGACAGCATGCGTGCATAGGCGGCTGAAGTAAAATATTGTGAATATTTAAGTTCCGCCTAGTCTACTTCTGAGTTCTGCTACCCTAAAGCTTTGCTCAAAACTTCGTTAGATAGCTTTGCTAAGTATAATTTGCCTTCTCTTTTGTACCTTCTTCTTATGTACCCTCAGTCAAATGAGTTCTACGTCTATCATGTGTTGATGTTCGTCCGAATTTTGCGTATACCTTTGACAAAAGCTGACTTTCTGTAGCCGGCGTCGTCGCATGTCAAAATTTCCACCATGCTGAATTTTAGGGTTATTCGTTGCCTTTCGGAAGGGGAATAAAATTAGTGACCCGGGGCCTTTTCAAGAAAGGGTAGAGTAGAGTTAAAATTAACTCGATCCTTTTCATGAAAGAGTTAAAACAGGAAAACTCAAGCTTGAATGGAGTTAAAGCGAGTTAAAACAGTCAATTTTAACTCTATTCTACTCTACCCTACCCTTTCTTGAAAAGGCTGCCAGACGTCTATCCCATTCCTAGAATTGATGATATCATGACCTCGTTAGACGGATTAAATTTCGTAACGTCAAAATTCTTAGGATTGATAACCGTACGAAAAGCACAGTAGCTGACATTCAGACATATAAAGCAAAATTTATGATAATTTAGTGTCCCACTGCAAAATATCAACGAAATAGCGGCTTAAAACCTTCAAAACTTAAGGTTTTAAGGAAGGCTGAAACTACATAGTTTCAGATTGAGCTTCACGTCTTTACTCAAATTAGTTTCAGTTTCAGTTTCAGTTGCAGTTTCAGGTCGCCTCTCAAAATGGTTTCAGTTTAAATGTCACTTTCAGTGCCTGAAACAGAAACCTGTTCAACCTGAAACCTAGTTTCAGTTTAAGTTTCAGGGCGTGAAACATCACTATGTATTTGGAAGTACGGTTTAGGTTAGAAGCTTCAGATTTTCCTGTCAATATCACATGTCTTCCCTTTCTTTCTTTCGATATCAAATAACTATTCTTTCTCGCTGATCTCTATAAAGATCGCCATATCATGCTTGGGCTGAACTTGTAAACCTTGTCACCAAAGAGTCACTAATTATTTTTCTTAGAAGAGAATTATATATGTTACGGATCATGTGTATAATTGTCCCATATGCATATGGAGCAAGTTCAATGTAAATGATGTAAAAATGGAATTTCTGGATGTGAAAATAATCCGTCGCCAAGTTTTTCATATTTTAAATTTAATTTTCAAACTATTATGGTATTTGTGATCAGCAAAAATAATAAATTCAAAAGTTAAAATTTCCTGATTCGGAATTTCTCAAATTTTCAAAATTGCTATTCTTGGTGATGATAATTTAAGCTTAAATAAACTATAAAACGGGGTCACATATTTGTTAGTTTGCACCGAACTACATTTGTAATAAAAATGATTATTTAAGGATTTCGGATTTCGGAATAAAATAGACGTTAGCTATAAAGTTTCTTTGAAAACATGACTACAACTCTGAGCCCACGAAGAGGGGCGAAAGCTTAATTATTGGGGAACTTTCAATCTGCTACGGACCGGCCATGGAACGGAAATGAAAATGAGCTTGAAGAACCTAAATGCTATACTATTTGTGCTCTGTATGTATGTATACGTACTGTGTTTCCTGACATTGCACGAGGCATGAGTTAATTTGGGAATTCGGATAGTATTTGATGTTTCAATCCTAAATTCATTCTGTTCAACCTGGGATTTGTTCGACTCTTCCTGCAGAGGCACCATGGTCTCACAACGTGGGCAGTCTCGGGTCAATCCATAATTTGATAGAACACGTTTATATGTTTATAACTAACCAAAATTAGATGCCTCTTCTGTGGTTCGTTTTCATTTTATGTGACATTTACGGTTACCTTAGAACAGCTCGGCTCTTCCTTCACGGATTGTCAGTTTTAATGATTTCTTCTTAATTTCATGCTAATTAACATTACTAGCAAAACTTAAAGTTCCATAATTAAAACCAGCACACTTTTCTCTTTCCGATTACCAAAAAATAATTACCCTTTCTGTGGTTCGATTTTATTTTACACACCGATTTTTCAACCACATGTGAAGACTTCAGTGCAACTGCCAAGTTTCACTACCTTCAATGGTTTTCCGTTAATTGCTTAATAATTAACATTAGTAATCAACTTAAAGTTTACATAATTAAAATCAGCACATCCTCCTCTCTATATTTACCAAAAAATAATTACCCTTTCTGTGGTTCGACTTTATTTTACACACCGATTTTTCAACCACATGTGAAGACTTCAGTGCAACTGCCAAGTTTCACTACCTTCAATGGTTTTCCGTTAATTACTTACTGATTAACATTAGTAACCTATTAAAAGTTTATATAATTAAAATCAGCACGTCTTCCTCTTTATGTTGACCAAAAAATGTTTACCCTTTCTGTGGTTCGTTTTTATTCTGTAAGCCATTCTTTATCACATATGGGAGCTTCGGCTGGCCCATCGAACTGTGACTGGTTTTAGTGGTTTTAATTAAAGTTCCACACTAATTAACATCAATAACTAAGTTGAAACTTTTATAATTAAATACAACAAGCCTTGCTCTTCATGTCTAGCGAAAAATATTTAGTAGTTCTGTGGTTCAATTTCATTATAGAAGCTGTTCAATTTTATAGGGAGAGCTCGGCTCGTCCCTCAAGTATTGCGATCCTTATTAGTTTAAACTTTATTTCAAAACATAATTAAAGTTCATGTTTAATTAAAATTAATTCATACTCTAGCTAACCAATTAAGGAAAATTAAATTAATAAGGTTAAAGCTTAGTTGATTTAGTTTTCGTTGTTTTAAAGCAAAAGGGAAGCTCGGCTTACCCTTTCACTGAACTTAACTGGGTGTTGCTTAGCTAATGTTCTTTTGGAATTCTCCTTTTTGTAGGTTTTCATGTTTTGTAATTTAAGGGAAGACATTTATGCCTTATTGCCCATTTGAAGTAACAGATGTGTTTCCTTTTTGTAACAGTACAAATTCTCCGCTCTTTGAGTCCAGCTCGGCTGAGACTCAAACGCAAGAAAAAAGAGGGGAAATGTTGGAAATTTAAAGAAAGCTTTTATTTTAATTTATGCCTTAGCTACTTATTTGTTTTGTATTTTGTATTGTGTGTTTTGTAAAGGGCTCGTACCTACTATTAGTTATTAATCAATTGTTTTACCTACCTAATCAGCAGTCTTAAGTAAGGGGACCCTCTGGTCCAGGTTTTAATGTGTAGTCTTGTTTTTCTCCTTTTGCGAGAAATTGACGTAGTGTCAATTTCTCGCCTCATTGCGTTTGTGTTAATTCTATTTCATCTTAATTTTAACAATAGGGGAAAGGGATTCGTTTAATTGCCCTTTCCCCGTTAGTGTAAACACTTGAGATCCCGCCAAAAGTCACGTTATGATTACAACGAAAATGACCCAATCAGAATCATTTGTTACGCGCCCTTTTTGCGCAAAGGCAATTTCGGCCAATCAGAGGAATGATTGCCGAAATTGCCGTGATTGACAGGTAGACTTGTTTTGAACATCAGTCTTACCTCGTCTTCCGAACTGTACGGCCGCTTTTGGCCTCTCCCTTCACTCCCCCCTTGTTTTCTCTATATAGGGCGTTAGGTTCTTAGGGAGATTTTCTGGACCCAGGAAATATCAAACGGTTAAGATCTTTTAACTAAGGTTTTAACCCATTTGATTCAGGTTCTAACCATTACCTGCCGGTGATCTCCTGCTGCCTGCCTGGATCCCTTTCTCCTTGCTGTTCCCCTTGGATCCCACTGCTCTGCCTGTTGTGGATCCCTGCTGCTCTTCCCCCCAGGATTCGGCTGCTCCCTGGTTCTCTGGATTCTTGCCTGGATTAGATCCCGGAGCCTCGTGATTTATCGGTGTGAGGAACCCCGCCGTTCCCCCTGGCCCTTGCTGCTCTGATCGATCCGGTGAATCCATTCCCCTGCCTACCTTCCTGGACCTCCAGGACTTGAAGCCGATCCCTGCTCTCTCGCTCCCTCTCCTCTCCGGATTTCGCAGGATCTATAAGGTGCTTTGCTGTGACTAGAACTGTTCGTAGACTTAGGGAAAAACAGTCTGCCAGGGCTGGATAGAGTGCACACAACTGGTCATCATTCAGGGTGATTTGTCCGACACCCTTTGCTTCTTCTTGCTTCACTCAGGGTGATTTGTCCGACACCCAACTGCCATTCTGATCTGGAACTTGCCGTGCACTGCTATCCCCCCTGGTTGAGGCTTGCTCCCTCAACCGATTGACGATTGCCACTGCATCTCAAACTTCAGCCGCTTCTCGGCCCTTAAGAGCCTGTTTCAAGGCTGCCAAACTTTAGGACTGTGGGTTCGGAGTTGGGACCACCCCGAAGAAGATAACATCGAAACAAATTGACCCTTTTTCACTGTTTCTTTAAAGCTATGTCTCTTTCTTTGATCAAATTGTCTGTCTTCTGTAAATCGTGCCTTTGAGGGTACAAAACTCTTTTGTACTGTAATTCCTGGGGAAGTCTAAAAGACCGTCTAGCCTTTAGCCTTCGGCCGCTTCCTTATGCAGGAAGTAGGATATTAGCTTCTGGCTGTCTGCCGAGCGGGCAGTTGGAACTAGTATCTAGAGCCCTGGGAAGGGTGGAAATCTGTGCGATATTGACTGTTTTATAACTTTGAGCAGCATATAGGACACAGTTTGCATATAGGCAGGCCCCCTCGAATCTTAGGTTCGGTAGACAGAATATAGTGATTCGATAGTCTAGAAACTGCACCAGATCCTGCGATATATTATTAATTCATTCAAAATTTTGTAGGTTTCCGGTTAACTTAAACTTAACTTAATTTCTTGGTAAATTTGGGTTTACGAAAGACTGCTGATTAGGGACCCAAATTAATCATATAACTTAAATTAATCTCTTTCTGGCAAAGGTACGAGCCCAGGATAATCTGTAGAGTGTGACTTGAATTTGTTTGCTTGTCTGTTTATCTGTATTTGAATGTGCTTTGACTGTTTTCTACTGTTGTTCCACATCTGTGCTTTTATCTTGTTCATTGCAATTGATTATCCGTACCTCTTTTATCCTTTCTCTTAAACTCAGTTGTCTCTATCCTAAATTTCCTCGTTTGCGTATAATCTCTTGTTCCTTAAATTAGTAGCTTGTACCTCTGATTTCTTTAGGCCTAGGGGACTAGTTAGGTCAGCTCTAGTTTTACTAGGTAGGAGTTGAGTATTGGTGGACTTGCGGTTTAAAGTTAGTATTGGTGGACTTGTGGACTAGACCTTTGCCACTGTCGGTTTCTCGAGCGCAGAGCGAAGAGAAACCAAGGATTGTAACCAACTTTTATCCTAAATTTCCTCAATTGCATATAATCTCTCGTTCATTAAATTAGTAGTTTGCACATCTGATTTTCTCTAGGCTTAGCTGATTAGCTGGTTGGGAAAACTTGAACTTTACTAGGCAAGAGTTGAGCATTGGTGGACTTGCGGTCTGAAGTGAGTATTGGTGGACTTGTGGTCTAGATCTTCACTTCCATTGGTTTCTCGAGCGCAGAGCGAAGAGAAACCAGGGATTCGAACCGACTTGTTACAGTAAGACCCGGGAAGCACTTTACGATCCCCATAAGGTGGACCATCCCGGATCGGGCACGCACTAAACCAGACTGCTTGGTTCGACGGATATAAGAGTTGCCTTGGCATCTCGTGTTCACCTGGCTGTAGTGTTTCATAGTACCTCTCAGTCTCAGCTACAGTTGCCCATAAGTTAAAGTTAATCTTTGGTGGACTCTTTAAACCTTTTACTCTTAAACAAATTCACTACACATTTTCATTTTGCTTGAAAATAAAATCTTAATGTTCCGAAAATTCAATTTCAATCGCAGAATTTTGGCATTAAATCAATTTCGTCTTCTGTAATTTTTGACCTTCAATCTCAATTTTGTATCAATTTTAATATTGACGTAGTTAAATAATATCTTTGCATTGAACTAACGTCGGAAATGAGAAAAATTACTCAGAATTGCTGATATTTGCATATGGGCAGAAAATCTTTGTCCCAGTGTACATGGAGTAACGATGTTGGCCCATATGCATATGGGACAGAAATTATTGCCCCATTTGCATATGGGGCAAAGAACTTGCTCCATATGCATATGGGGCAAAATCTCTTGCCCCATATGCATATGGGACAATTATACACATGGTCCGTAACATATATAAGAGAATTATGAACTCTAGTTATCACCTAACGCACCCATCTGTAGCGCCCAATTTACACTGGTGTTCAAAAGCGCAACCCGATTAGATTTATGACAGTCGAAGATTGCGTAAACGTTGTCACTTGGGCTGTTTAAAGATGGCGATTCAGACATCAACTTGCAACCGTCATTACTTACCATTCATTAGTTGGAGTTAAGAAGCCATTTTTATATCAAAATGGAGAGCAGTTCTCTTTTTAGTGAATACAATGAAACTAATGTTGGTCTTCTGCTGCAATTTTTTACTGCAATTTAGAAGGAGTGTAAGTGTTCAGATTTTCTGCAGACTGAAGTAAATTTTTCGTGAGACATCGGCTTCATCATTAGATATTTATCTAAATATCTATCAAATAGCAGGGGGGCCTTTTTAAATTTTTGTGAAATTGCTCTTTGTTTTGGAGCAATTATTTAAAATCTATGCGCAACCTGGATTTTGTCTCCTGTTCCCTACGTTAGCAAGCAACCATTTTACCTATAAAGTAGCAATCGGGGCAACTAAAAAGGGCCCCTGGGTATTTCTGTGCCGAACACATCTGCTATGTGGCAACCCTCCAGCTTGCTCTGTAAACTCTCCCTCCACAATCGCTGGAAAAAATTTGGTAGTGTTTTTGCAAAAATACTACATTTTTATGATAGCTGTCCATGGGATAGCAATTGGAGGATGCCTCCGACAATTGGCCTGTGAGAGTCCTTTAGCCACAGTCCGAATGGGCCAGAACCCGGCGGGGGAAGGGTGGGATCTGCCAGCAGAGGATTGACGTGTGGGTTCCTGGCAGGCGCGGGTTTGGGTAGGCCGGCAGGGATAGGGCAGGGCTGGGCAGGTTTCGCCTGGTTGGACTGACGCATAAGACAGCAGTTCATGCACTGTCGTACTCCCGGAAATAGGAAAGGCCGGAATAGCGTTACAGGTGGACCCACACCCTGTACACCTGTACACAGGACACAGTTCGCACGGCATTTAGGGAGCATACGGGCATTTAGGGAGCAAATGTTAGTTTTTGGCACAGCGAATGTTTGGGAGGCCGCTTTCATTTTACTTGTGTCAAAGCATCTTCCCGGTCCATTTTCTTTTCTGAGCTTGGAAATATGAGATTTCATCGGCTAATATCTCAGTCAGTACCCGATTGGTCCGGAAATCAAATTATTTCATTAAAATGTTATTTGGTCTATCCCAAACGAGAATCAACCTCAATTTACACATATCTGCTGTAATTTATGAATGACAATGCGAAATTGAAAAATTTTGCGATATTGGAATTTGGGGTGGTCGAACGAAAACTATACATACCCATACCAAATTTTAGCTGGATTGGTCTTATTGGTATTGGTATTATTATTATTATGGCAGCAGTGGTTAGTGGTTGTGTGGCAGCAGTTCTGTATAGTTAACCACGTGTAACGAGTACACCAGGGGCCGATGTTATCAACGTTGAAGCCCGGGTCGGGTTAAGGGGGTCACTTTTTTGCCGATTTTTCGACCATCTCCGATTTTGATCATTTTCACATATTTTGTAGTCTCCATGGGTCCGCGTAACAAGACAAGAGCGTTTTGCGAAATATTGCTTCTATCGTTCTGTACAAGCGCTCAAATGTGACCTTGACATGTGCTAAACATAGGACAAGTAAAAAGTTACTCTAAAACGTTTGTGGCAGAAAATTTTTTCGCTGTATAAGAGCCAGGGCTCTGAAACTTTTTCAGAACCATTAAGGACATATTGTAGAGTGCAGCTATCTCCTCTGAAGCGATTCTGTTGAGTATTGGATTTTTGTCGAATTTTTAAAGTCAGAATTTTGGAGAATCGGCCATTTTTGGACCATGAAAAACAGGACCTACGGTACTCTTTTGCTTGTCCTGAACGATGGCAAAAGCTACCGAAACGGCCAATAGATAGCTGCACTCTGCGCATAAAACCACGTCTTATGAAAGTACTCGCATGTTTCTATCATTTACAGTAAGCTCAAAAAACTTGCCACAAAACGGCAAATTTTTAATTACCTTAATTAATTTTAAATTTTAATTTTAATTTTAGTTTCCTATGTTTAATACCTGAAATCTCAATTTTGAGGTGAAATTAGTCGACAACCACAGGAGTTACGGCTTTAATTTTAAAAACTCGTTAAAATATACCATTTGGATAATGAAATATGTGAAAATCAGCGAAATCGGAGAAAGTCGGAAAAATGACCCCAAAGTGGACCCCCGGGTTTGGGCATTGATAACATTGGCCCCTGATTGCTATATGTAGATTTAATCACCTTTTTTTAAATTGCACACACCGAAACTGATTTTTAAGTCAAGCAAAGCTGACCTGACCCTTTTCTTTTAAAAATGCTGTTTATTTTTAAGTTTTATATTCCGCTGCACTGTTTGGTAGCAGACTAAAGTACACCTCATTTAAAATAAACTTTGAGCAAAAATTGTCCAGGGTTCTGAAAGGCTTCGCATAAGTTTTCAGTTGCCCATACTCATTTCGCCGATGTTTTCACGAAATTAACCACTTAGCAGGCTTGATTCTATGATTATATGATACCAAGAGTACATAATACATAAGAGTTATGACAGCTGGCATACTCTATGTATTATGAGCTCGCTACATCCGATGCGCGCTATCGGCTGACCCCCCCCCCATAAATCAGACCCCCTCAGCCCGCCCCTATACATGTACGGGGTCCAAACGGGGGGTCGGGCTCGTACACTACTTGTTTATTTTGTACACAGATGTGTAAATCATACGAGCTTAAATCCCATGGGGCCCCGTCAAGTTTAACATGCAAGTATACTAACATAGACCCCGACCCCCCGTTTGGACCCCGTACATGTACAGTGGCGGGGTCAAGGGGGGTCTGATTTATGGGGGAGGTTAGCGTGCAGAGGATGTAGCGAGCTCTACATAGCGTATGAAGCTTGTCATTCTTAGGTTTGTGCGGGGGGCCGGCCCCCCAAACGGCCCGGCCCCCATTTTATTTTCGGGGGCCGGCCCACGGCCCGGCCCCCCCCCAAATCAGGGGGCCGGGCCCAACACGGCCCCGGGGGCCGGTGTCGGTCACGGCCCCCAAGCCGGCCCCTATTTCGATTTCATGTGGAAAGTATGAATTTTTCCAATGCTAATGTAGTAAATAAAGGTGTTGGTAGCTATTATTTAATTTTAGTTTTTGGCAAACTATCAGATTTCATCTTATATTAATAGCTTCTTGGATGGAAATACTTTGGAAAAATTATTGTCGAAACAAAGTAGTAATCGGAACTCAGATCTTATCTGTCAAGATGCATGGGATGTATGCTCTATGTTAGGATCAATTTCTATATTCCCTGACTCTATCCTTCACTCTTAGAGGTTTTTGTGGAAGCTATAGGAAGTTTTGTAGCTTTGTAAGCGATCCTTTCACAGAAAAAGTTCGCTATTTACCCAATCTCATAATTTTAAATTGCAATGGATTGCACATGCAAAGACGACTATTTTGATGCAAGATATAATATAATGATGCAGTATATAATTATGCTAATTCTAGCTGTTACTTAACATTAGAAATTAACATGGAAAGTTGCCACATTTTAAGAAAAACCCGTCGTATTGTATATCATTCGAAAGCTCTTGACAAGGCGAACTTAGTGGTGTACAAATTAATTCAATTAGTTAAGCTGGCCGATGGTTTAGCGGAAAAAAGTAATTTTTCCATAATAGCTATTATAGCTATTCGAATTGATCGGCTTAGTTCCTTTACCCCTGAATCCACTACGTCAACAGCTTTCGAATAATACTATGCAATATGATAGGTTTCGCATAAAATTTTTAAAATTTCCTTGTAAATTCTGTGTTAGTTCGCAGCAATAATTAGCTTAATGACCTCATTATTTTATACTAAAACAATCGTTTTTACAACACGTCTATCCATTGCAATTGAAAATAACGAAATTGGCAAACTAACGATCCTTTTCTGTGAAAAGTTAGCTTAAGTGAGACCTTAGCATAGTGACAAAACGACTCCGGCAGGGAATACATTCCAGTTTGTTTATTCTGACTTCTATAATTTCTTTCTACTCTAATCTACTAATCTAGTTCATGTGCCACTGCACTGGCAGGATGGGTTAACTTGGAATTTGGATATGTAGTATGAAAACAACATGTTTTTCCAGAGCCAAGAAAATAACGCAAACTTGCGACGTAGGATAAAACTATGCAAAAAATGACTATTTTCAAATGATTATATTGATAAGGAAATTTTTTTGGCCTTGGGGCCGCGGGGGCCGGTGGTGAACTCGGCCCCGGGGGCCGGTGTCGATCACGGCCCCGGGGGCCGGTGCGGGGGCCGGCCCCCCAAATGAAGCGGCCCAGCCCACGGCCCGGCCCCCCAATTTGGGGGGCCGGGGGCCGGCCCCGGCCCCCTTTTTTCGTATTTAGCACAACCCTATATGTACTCTTGATGATACGTAGTAGACCCATATAATTTTTTTCTGAATCTAACGGCCGCAAATGCGGAGTATGTATAAATAGCTATCAAAATTAAAACTGCTGATCCGATGATGTATGTATAGCAGCTAGCTGCTATTTTAAAGAACTTTTAAAGAATTTTTATGATTTTGCATTTGCATGGACCTCACTTTTGGCTTAATCTTAACCTCCTGCGATCCCACCCCGTCACTTCGGCTCCCATCGCCTTGGCTCAACGACATCTGTATGAAACAACTATGATTAACAACCGGAAACTACAGGAACCCATTTATGTTTGGTCTGTCAGGATGAAGAGGCTGTTCTCTGCATGACGACGTTATAGCCGCAGGTTGGACACAGAACGAGATGATCAACACGACCGTTCCAAACCCTTATGTCATGGATTCTCTTATCGCCTCGGCTAAGTTTAACTAAATTGTTTGTGGCTCTGTTTCTGCCATTTTAAGGTAAAAACGTAGGAGATAATAACTAAGAGTGATATAATCCGCTACG
Source organism: Trissonchulus latispiculum (assembly GCA_030248195.1). Classification (NCBI taxonomy): domain Eukaryota; kingdom Metazoa; phylum Nematoda; class Enoplea; order Enoplida; family Ironidae; genus Trissonchulus; species Trissonchulus latispiculum. Next base: position 37,368 of record JASAND010031796.1, on the reverse strand, counting down.
CAAGGAAATGCTGCTGTGTTTAAGATAAGTTTTAACAATTTTTATTAAATGTCTCCCTACACCTTGTTTAAGGTGGTGGTATCGTTTACCGTATTTTAAAGGCTAACTTCATAGCAAATAATCCCAATGACCTGAAATATCGCTTGATGACCTTACTAGTGCTCCCAATCATACTGATAAAACTTTTAATCGTGAATGAAAAAATTTTTATTTTGACCAAAATTCCATATTTGGCGAAAAATGGGGATAACGAGTTTTTCAATTTTTTAGTATTTTTCGAATTTTTTAACCATTATTAATATAAGTGGACACAATCCAGACTAAAAACTAAAAAATTAAAAAATCAAAATTTAAATTTTTTAAGCTCGAACCAGACTACTTTCGATGAGCGGACAGAGTGCAGCTCTATCTGTTCCGCCGAAAACCGACATTTATAAGAAAATAGAATTTTTCGTTTAAAGTCAATCATTCATGCATAAGAAACGATTGTGGATAACTGGCAAATTAAAATAACCCATAATAGCAACATTCAGACATGTTCTACGCGTGAAGAGTGCGAGGGGGAGTAAAATTACGAAGGGGGAATAGAAATAAAATAACGCTGTTCGCCCCCTCCCACAACTTCCAAAGTGTCCGTAAACATATATAGAAATAAATAACTCCGCCCCCTCGTTTTCTTCCTGCCCCAACCAGTCTGTTTCACTATTTTACGGTAACAAAATCATCAATCCTTTTTGGTCACTGCTGAGCGTTTGTAATGGCAAGCCAGCACTTAGCTAAATTACATTGATCGTTAAATAGTGAAGGAATTTTATGTTTTAAACAAGGTTTTCTCACATTTCGAGTAATATTGTGTTTTCAAATTTGACGTACAAACTGACCAAAACCTATTGCAGGGTCATTTTTCCTAGTTTTTCGTTTGAGTCAAGAACAACTGAGATATCGCTTGTTGAATTTTGAAAAGTGGCGTCAGTGTGCGTTTTTGGTCGTTTTCTTTCAACATGCTAAACAGTAACTAAAATGCTGAAAAATGACCCTCGACAAGACATTCCTGTCGTTGCATACGAAATTTTAGCTTTCTAATGTAATTCAATCGAAAGTAATCCTTGTTCAAAATTTCATTTTAATTTTTCCAATTTGTGAGTTACCACCATACCATGAAAGCTACATTTTTTGAGAATATGCAAGTTTTTGGTTATTTAATGATTTAAAGAGGTCAAATATATAGGTTGCCATTACACATTTTTCAGTCTATACCAGTGCGGTAAACGATACCACCACCTTAAGAGATTCGCCATCTTTAGGTAAACACTTGTTCTGGCTAAGTCTATTGAATCCACATAAGGCCACCGTGTCTCCAGGGTAACCATCAAGCCACACCTCGCCTCTCGGACCAGAGTACAGAAGACACTCTGACATAGTGCTCGGACCGGTTCCGATTTTTGAAACCGGTTCCGGTTCTAGCTTCCGGTTCCGGTTCCGGTTCCGGTTCTACCGGTTCCAGTGGAACCGTTCCGAGCACTACTCTGACAGCCAATGTAAATCACTAATTTCCTTCCCACGCTGACATTTTTCACGACTTAGCGGGCATCCACCGCCATAGAGTGTCCACAACTGCCCACATCAGCAACATGTTGACAAAATAGCTTTGCACGTTTGCCAATCTTGTAGTGAAGATGACCTTGTGGATCAGCAATAGGATTATTGCTTAGGAAGGGTCTCCAAGGGAAAGTGATTGCCACAATTTGAATTCATCTTGTGGCTGTGCTAATGCGAAAGTCGTTGAGTCCACACCTCCTTCTTTCTTTGTGCCGCACACCGCCGGGCTCGAGCAGAAAAGTAACTGAATGCGGTTTTCGCTTGTGGGTTTTTCGTTTTCAGATAGATTGATAAAGCTCGGCGTGTTAAGGCAATGGCCTTTTTGGCAGAAACGGTAAAAGTACACCTGATTTTACGGCCATTCCAAAACCAGATTCCAAGGGGACTGTGGTCTTTACAACGGTCTCAATGGGCTTCACAAAGATTTGGTATAACTGCTCATGATTGCTAACCGTCTCCCAGTTTGGACATCTCGTAAGTTCAACATCTAAGCGTTCGGCGAACTGACACCAGTCTGTCCGATGAAGGTGGGGAAAATAAATTTTTGAGTAAGCTTTATCTTCATTGCCAACACACAAGAGTAAGCTCTTTTGGTCTAACCCGAAGCTGTCTTCTTCGGACAAAACGTATTTCAAACTTCTAAGATGCTTAATCACCTAAAAAGTTTAACAACAATTTTGAAAATATAAATTTTATGTCAGAGCTTCTCAGACCGCACTTTTCAGTCTTTCTTTTCATAGAGCTCGCCCTCCCTTGCCATCTCCACTTCTGCAGCCTATTTTTATTCCTTTTGCCTACCGAGCAGGCAATTACATTACCGCCATCATAGTTGCTATTACCAAGCGGGGGGCAGCAGCAGTCGGGATGACGACTGTTGCTGCCTTCGCCGTGACTGAGGTGCTTCTTCACCAATAACCGTATGGTAGTTTCGCTTGGGGATCATTCTGTCCATGATCTTCGTCTCTCCGCCTCTTGACAGCGGTCTGCGGAGAGCACCACTGACGGGCCACGTCATGTGCCTATAAGTGGGTGAGCCCAAACCAAAAAATAAATTGTTTGTGATTCACCATAAACTAAGACGTCTTCACTGAAGTATATTCGAAATATGCACGTGTTGAAATAGGTAGTAGCTGCTGAATTGGAGAACGGGAAAAGTGCTATGTATACGGGACTCTGCACGGAGGGGCGCCGGTTGTCCCTATAGCGGGATTGGGATAGTATATAGCGATATAGAGCGATATAGTGGGATATTTGCGATAGTCTGCTTTGGTTTGGTTGCGTGAAGTTTGCTGGTCTTGCGGCCTCGTCGACTGTTGCCCATTTCGCGCAGAGTCCTGTGCCCAGACAGTCTGAGCTGAGACAACGATTGTTCTTTTTTTGCGAAACGTAAGAAATATTACCCTACTTGTTTTATTTATTCCACTTTGTAGGCTCTACAGCCACAGAATCAGCCGGATTTCCAAAACACCTATCTCTCACTGCATACATGAAAACGAAGATGTTGCAAACCTAGCCCCTTATGAACAAAACGACAGCGCACCTGGTACTACAACGAGATGACTGGTCCTGCAAATATCAAAAGAAGCTCGCTCAAACAATGACAATGATGCAATGAGTCTATTTGTACCATTCTGTTGTTAATCATATATACTGTTATGTATATAGTTTGTATGCCCCTCTCAAACTTTTGGTCCAGTCGGACCAGCCATTTCTCTCATTAGTCTGGTGCCAGCTGGCGCCATCTTTAGCTATTCGTCCCCCCCTCATTGTCATCAATTTACCGAGAGTTAAGGGGCGGCCGCCTTCGGGTGGAGCTGCCGAGGTGCGTTCATCACACAGGCAGTGATGGGCAAGTCTCCATCCTTGCGAAACGCCTCGGGTAATTGTTAAAGACAATTATTCGATGTCACCTAACCCCCAGTCAAATTTAAAAAATTAACATCAAGCTGACACTACTCCTAACCGGTGTAAGACCAACTGGAGTGGGGCGTACAGAAAAAAATTAAAACTATTTCTTTGTAAGCTTTCCTGTTCAAATGCCACGATATTTAGGTAAGTTAAATATTAATTTATCCTTTATCAAAATTTAAAAAAACTAGTTCTTAAAAATCCTTCGCTAGAAGTGCGCATGCATCACGGTGCAATTGATGTCAGCTAGCTGAAGAAGAGTTGTTGTTCACAGAGATACCTCATGTAGCATAACTGAAACGTTTATTACAAAACTATGGAGACTTTCTGATCAAATCTGATGCTCTAGATGAAGTACCTTTTCCAGCAATTCCAGCAAAAATTAAATCCCAAATTTCGAAATTAGATCTGTTTCTTAAATCAGATGTCATGGATAGAAGTAAGGTACATTTAAGTTTTTTGTTTCAAAAATCACGCCATCGAGACCCTCCGCAAAATAACGCGCAGCTTTGAGCTCCTCCCCTGACCGCACGGAGGTTAAATTAAAAAAGTTCAAGAAAACATTGTAAGTTTCATTATTCTCTACAAGTTGACGATGAAGAATTTCATTGTTATTGTTATCGTAAAAGTTAAGGTAGTTTATTAATATGCATACCTACCTACAGTTGCAGCAATTTCATTCATAGTTTGAGTGCATTTAGAACGTCTGTTGTATTGTGATCGTGATTGTGAATGACGTAGGTATAGGAACTTAATGTCATCTTTTATACACAATTCAAGTTTTACTGTATTTTGTTAGTTGTTGTTCAAGTTGAAAACATTGCCATAATTATTTAATTTTATATTATGTTATATTTTCAAATTGCATTTTATTCCTTTGCATTCTAATCTTGCGTAGTAATTTGCCTTCACTTTTTCAATGAACAGGCCCCCATTGTGTTTGAAAATTAGTTTAGAAATAGCACAATTCACGAATATATAATATTGAATAATTTTCCCCATTCCCGATTCTCCATTCTAAACTCAATTCGAATGAGCTTTGGACTTTTCACTGTTACAAAACTTCTTTTGCAATGTAAGAATGAATTGTATATAACCTGTGGTAAGCAGCAGCTCACCTTCAATAACAGTTGAGATATTATGTGCGAGTGTATAGTCACCGTTTGTTTGACTTCTGTGAAATATGAAAATTAGGTCAAGATTTCGTTTGGTTGCGTTGCGTAACAATTAACAGCGTGATGTATTATGGACGAGGTTTTTGTTGTTCTTGCTAATCCTACTAATATACTTGCATTTCGCCAAAATTTATTATTATTGGTTGTCAATTTTCTGGTTATTTTGTCGACTTCTTTGGAAGACATTCATCTGTATGTATGTACATACATACATATTTTATTGTCCAAGTGTTATGTCTTAACGAGTTACTCAAATTTAAATTTTTAAAGGAAATTTGTAGCGTGCCTCCCCTCCCATACAAAAGTTTAATGTATTGGTCAAAAATTAAAACGTAGTTGTGGCTGTGGATGTGAGCAGTTCGTTCGAGCAATAAATCCCTTAGTCCCGACTCCCGACTCTCGATTGGTGGTCCTCCATTACCATAAAGCTTCAAAAGTTAACCAAAAACCACATACTAGGTTGTGTTGGCACAGTAATATCGCTACCGTCGGCAACTATTAATGTAATGGCCACAGAAATAGCTACTGAACTGTTTCCGTTTTAGCAGCAATTAAATAGCTTATTTTTATTATCTCGCCTTAGTAATCGCTTGAGTCCCTGTTGAATGTAACGGCTTAATTCATAAAATTTGGTTCATGTTTAACACGTAGCTAGCTCCCTAAGGTGGTTGGTTCTGCAAATAAGGGGGCACATTTAAAAGTTCGCCGCTGCAAGTTTTTAAAACCAAAGTTTTCGTTCTGCTTATGTCAAAGACTGAATGTGGTTCTTAAAAAATTATATTTTAAGTTTTAGCAACCCCACTTTGCTTACTTATTTACTTCTGTTTTCTTTAGAATAAATTCGTTTGAACAGCGCCCAGCCTTGGTGGACCCGAAAATTGTAGGTTCTTGGTGCTGCTAAATTATGCCAACTTATTTTTTCCAATCTGGGAGCATTATTCTGCATTTTGTATGTGTTGTGAAGCATGTACAAAAACTGAGAATTCTGAAAAACAGAAATGTAGGCGATGCAGTGCTAGACCTTAGCCTGCCGCCGTAATAACCCAAGTTCAATAAACAGTTGGCTATAATTGTTTTAATTTTCTACAGGAGGATGATTTGAAACTGAGCTTTAGTTTAGTTTAGCTACAGGATGCAGACTGAAGCCCATGGAGAGTACGGATTATATATCATTTGCAAAACTACAAGGCCATTCCCCCGTAAAAGTACTGTCACGTTTGTAGTCCCTCTGAACTGAAGCTGCAGTGGCGTCCAAATATTTAGGCTCATATATGTAGTTTACAATTTAAAAGAATTGCCCGCAAATTTAGAATTGTCCACACCGTTTAGAATTCTTTCCAATAGCACAAGTGTTTGATTTTGAATATGCTAATTTGAGAGGTCTTACTCGATTACCCCCCCCCACCACTAAAAATCGTTAAAACTTGACCAAACGAGCTAAAATTTGGTATGGGTATGTCTTCGACTTTTGCTGAGTTTAAATGTCACAAAATTTTTCGTTTCGAGGAATTCAAGGTTTTTTATTTCTAAGGGATACCGAGAAATTTTTGTCTTCGATTTTGCTGAAAAGATGTCTACAGGGGTTTTCGGGGCTGTAGAACACGAATCTGAAGTCCTTTGTTCGATTCAGCTTTTCGTTAGCTCAGTATAAGCTTACATCATAAGCTCAAATCTTTAGCTTACACTGAGCTAACGAAAGCTTAATCAAACAACGGATTTCATATTCGTTGTCTACGACCCCGAACACCCCTGTATATATACATCTTTTCAGCAAAATCGAAGGCCAAAAATTTTGCGATTTCCCTTGGTCCCCCCTTAATAGAAATCGAAAAATCGAATGTCGTGAAATCGAAAAATTTTGTGATATTTGAACTCAACGTAGTCGAAAACATGCCCGCCATACTTACCAAATTTTAGCTCATTTGGTCACGTTTTAAGGATTTTGATTGGTGGCGCTGTAATCGAGATAACGTCCATTTTAGGGGCGTATGTTACTTGTTAAACTGGTTTGAAATGTAATTGTATGCTTTAGTTTGCCTAATATTTGCAGTGTATCTAAATGGTATTTTTGTCCGAATCTAGTGACAAGAAGCTAACAGATCAGCAGGGATCTATCGAGGCGGTAATTATATAACAATCGTTTTTATGCATGCATTAATTAACACGGCGCCAGGCGTTGGCTGGATCTACCTACCTACCTTTTCATCGATAGGTCGGCAGTCTGCACCATATATAATCGTAATGTGTCTTTCAGACGTTGGGACAACAGGTTCACTTGGGAAACACTGTCACTTAATTGGGACAGAGATACTTCTTTCGGCATGCCAAACCAAATCGCCTTAAATCACTGCTTGGTAAAAAGCAAAAACTGCTTATATTCCAAACTGCCGATTTTTATTCCTGCTGGAGCAGGAATGTATAAAATGAAGTTTGGCTATGTTTAGCATGTGTTTTCTCTATTTTACCACGACGAGGCCCTATCTTCAACACATGGCTAGTATAGGGAGCTTTTTTTGGAAAGTTCGTTTATGCAAATTAGGTTAGCAGCTATTTAAACGACGGAATCTGCAGTCTTCTCGCAGTTATCAACTGTCAGCAATCTACATGGTTGCGTATATTTGGGCGCATCAGTGCAGCTTGAGAGCTCACTTTGGCGCGTTAGGGATAGAAAAGTTATAGCAGTTAAACTCAACTTAACTGAAATAAAAGGTATGTTACTTGGACAGTGCTACAGAAATAAGAATACCCATACATTTGTATACGAACTTTACGCGTCGCGAAAATATTTCTTATCATATCATGTTGAGAAAACAACAGGAAATGGACGAAGTTTTCACTGGACCAGGGTGACACTTTACTTAAAAAGGACAATTAATTTGTTCTTGTCTGCCATTTATGCCTAAGTAGCTGAGCTACTTACCCAATAGTGAAGTACAAGTACATGAACAGTTAAGTAGGTGCTGTTTAACTATCAGCAAGCGAATGCGGAAAAAGTAACCATTTGTCTCACTCGCTGTTTGTGATTACATAAAAGAGAAATTGAAAACTATATTATATTACAAACGAATTTTAAGATATCCTATTTAAATTCGTACAGGTCTACGAAGGAATATTGCCCCTTTTGGGGCCAACTTGTTAAGAGTTATTTCAGGAGTGTTGACACGTTTATTTATTTATTTATTCATTTATCAATATTCGAAAACTTAATGTTTATTGTTTTAGTTTATTTCAGTTTGATATTTTTGTTCCAGCTGAAGGTTCGATTTAAAGAAACAGACAAACCGTATCTAAAAGATGATGCCTATTTGCTTCGCTGGCTTAAAGGTGTGTGCATTTCTTTTTGTATTTTACAAAAGTATATAGGTACATAGCAGGCCTCTTAGACGAAGTTAGAACAGCTATCTTTAAACCATAAATTATTTAGTATGAGACAGTGACTAATTTTCTTAGTGTTGCTGGTATTAGCCTTGGTTTTACATATACCGTGACTCACCCACTGACCTGTCTAATTTGTTTTAGCCAGAAAATTTAACGTCGACAAAGCAGAGACAATGCTGAGAAGTGTAGGTATCATTTTGGATTATTTAATATAATAAACTAGGTAACCATCATACGAATGGGAGAATAGGAATCTTGCTTAATAAGCTTAACATTTAAAGTATCTTTGACATAAATTAATACCCCCCATGAATCCCATGCTTACGATCAGAACGCCACATACAGTACCCAGGTATAGAAACAAGCTGGGGAAAGCCACGTCTCCGCAACACAAACTATATTCGGATTTGATTCAGTTACTTCTATTTTAAGATCCTGTACCTTATTTGTAAGGCACTGAGAATTGAAATATAAGACAGAGTATTTATTGGAGGTAGTATTACCGAGTTCAGATTTCTTTAAATCAATTGCAATATGCATAATATATATCAAATATCATATGCAATAATACCCTGCGTCAGGAAGGAAACAGGTATATTTGACCATTAAGAACTCAGAGTCGAAACATATTACTTAAACGTTCCCTCGAATTAGCTCAGCAACTTTTCTGGAGATCAACACAGTGGCTTGAGCTTCACATCGTTTGATTTGCTGTTCTGATGATTTAAAGCATTTAGCTGCACCTTGTTAATACTAAAACGTTTTGTTTAGAAAAATGTTTTAGTTAAGCTTTTCTAAATCGTGTTTTCTTCAACAAGATACAACAACATTTCACACAATCAAAATGCAGCAAGTCAAGGGCTTTCCAACTATATGTACAGATTAAATCATAAAGTTGGTCTTATTTAGAGATGTAAACTGTTCCAGTTAGCCATTTTTTTCTTGAGAGGGTTTGCTTCAAAAAATGATCCATAACTTAGAACGTATTTATCATATAACTATGCAAAAGTTAGTCTGAATGATTAATTTATGATCACTGATTCTCCAATTTATATTGCTGAATTTGTTTGCAGCATTTGAGATATCGACATTGTCTTGGTCAGGACCGCCCTGAATATTTGACAGAAAACTTCGATAAAATGAATGAGGTAAACAAGCTAAAATTGTGTTACGTTAAATTCTAACATGTTAAATGTTTAACACGTTAAATTGTGTTAAAATACGTGTTGAATCTGTTATAAATACAATGTTTTCGGCGCAAATGGAAGTGGAATGTTTATGTAATCCACAAATGACCCGTTAGTCGCAGAGCCTGACCATAATACCCTTTTGATCCGCACCCGTGACCGCCCTGCATGAATTCATTAGCAACTTTTTATTGCTCTGCTCTTAGGCTAAATCTTGTTCTGAGCGCAATGATGGAAAATTTTAGTTGTAAGGGCCTATTTCTTTAAAGATTAAAATGTTCAGATTAAACGGATTAAAATGTTAACGGCTGCTTCTTTAATGTAGGATTAAACCGATTAAACGGATTAAAATTAACTCGTTTAATCTGACCATTTTTAATCCTCGGATTAAACGAGTTAATTTCAATCCGTTTAATCCGCCATTAAAGAAACAGCTATTAAAAATTGTAGTCCGCCAACTTTTAATCCGTTTAATCCACGTTGCTGCACGAGGATTAAAAACTAGTTGAAAATGAAAGAGATGGATTAAACGGATTAAAATTTATCTTTAAAAGATTTTCGATGAAGCAGGTCGGATTAAAATTAACTCTTCCATTTTTTAATCCGAAGTGTGAATACAGAAACAGGATTAGATTAAAATTTTAGTCCTATGTGCATTAAAGAAACGGGATTAAATTTAATCCGTATATATAACTAGTTTAACTCGCTGGATTAAGGTTTAATCCGTTTAATCCGAGGTGCTGTTTCTTTAATGCGGATTAATTTTATTATAATCCGTTTAATCTTTAAAGAAATAGGGCCTAAGTGAAGCAAAGCTACTAAACTAGCTAGCCCTATTTCTGTAAAATTTCTTTATTCACACTTCAGATTAAAAAACGGAAGAGTTAATTTTAATCCGACCTGCTTAATCGCTATTCCTTTAAAAATTAATTTTAATCCGTTTAATCCGTCTCCTTCATTTCCAACTAGTTTTTAATCCTCGTGCAGCAACGCGAAATAAACTGATTAAAAGTTGGCGGATTAAAAATTTAAATAGCTGTTTGTTTAATGGTGGATTAAACGCATTGAAATTAACTCGTTTAATCCGAGGATTAAAAATGATCGAATTGAACGAGTTAATTTTAATCCGTTTAATCCTGCATTAAACAAACAACCATTAACATTTTAATCCGGCTGATTTTTATTTGTTTAATCCGACCATTTTAATGTTTAAAACAGGCCCTGTGAATATTCAAAATCCTTCGTAGACTGGGAATAATTGAATCATAGGGCGGAGGCCCTATTTCTTTAAAGATTAAACCGATTAGACTAAAATTAATTCGCATCAAAGGCCCTATTTCTTTAAAGATTAAACGGATTAGATTAAAATTAATCCACATTAAAGAAATAGCACCTCGGATTAAACGGATTAAAATTTAATCCAGGGAGTTAAACGAGTTAGACGGATTAAATTCAATCCTATTTCTTTAATACACCTAGGATTAAAATTTTAATCTAATTCTGTTTCTTTATTCACACTTCGGATTAAAAAATCAACGAGTTAAATTTAATCCGACCTGCTTAATCGCTGTTTCTCTAAAGATTAATTTTAATCCGTTTAAGGGGGGTCACTTTGGTCAAAAATCGATAGTCACGGATTTCGCTCATTTTTACACATAATATGCCCCCATTATGTTCTGAAAAATAACTTAGAATATTAGCGTTCGAAATCAAACTGTGACAGAGTTATTCAGGTTCAAAGCCGGAAAACTTGAAAATTCCGGCGATGAGCCCTGCAAGGTCAGGTGGAGACCAAACGCGACCGAAAGCAGGGTTAACCGATACACCAAATTAAAGCCTTTACTAGGGTAATATTTAAGTGCAGACGTGGCTCAAGGCCAGCTATCCAGGCGTTCATAATGCATGCTTGAGTACTGCACTGACCTAACCTTGCAGGATTGCCCAGTATAACTTTAACTCGTTCTATCTTGCACAGACAACATTTTAGACCCATAGTTGTATGAGAAAAGTTGCTCCTCGTTCCATTAGCTATCGATTGATACCCATTTTGTCTATATTTGGAAAAATTTTAAAATTGACATTTTTCACCTATAAAGATCAAAGGTGCCGCCATAGCAGCATGTTCAATATTGACGCATTTGTTTTGGCCACATTATGTGACAGACATAGCTATATTAATTAATCTGCCAAGTTTGGTGATTGTTTACCACATAATGAGTGAGAAATTATCAAAAGAATGTGAAAATTATAAAAAATGGCCATTTTTAGCAAAATTTGCTGTTTTTGTGGCAAGTTTTTTGAGCTTACTGTAGATGATAGAAACATGCGAGTGTTTTCATAAGATGTGGTTTTAAGCGTAGAGTGCAGCTATCTATTGGCCGTTTCTGTAGCTTTTGCCAATCGTTCAGGACAAGCAAAAAAGTACCGTAGGTGCTGTTTTTCATGGTCCAAACATGGGCGATTTTCCAAAATTCTGATTTTAAAAATTCGCCAAAAATCCAATACTGAACACAATCGTTTCAGAGGAGATAGCTGCACTCTACAATATGTCCTTAATGGTTCTGAAAAGGTTTCAAAGTTCTGACTCTTATACAGCAAAAAATGTTTCTGCCACAAGCTTTTTAACCTAACTTTTTCATTTTCCTATGTTTAACACATGTCGAGGTCACCTTTGAGGGCATGTACAGAACGATAGAAACAGTATTTCGCAAAACGCACTTGTCTTGTTTCGCGGACCCATGGGGACTACAAAATATGTGAAAATCAGCAAAATCGGAGATGGTCGAAAATTCGCGACCCAAAGTGACCCCCCCCCCCCCTTAATCCTTCGCCTGCATTTCCAACTAGTTTTTAATCCTCGTGCAAGTACGCGGATTAAACGGATTAAAAGTTGGCGGATTAAAATTTTTAATCGCTGTTTCTGTAAATTTCTTTAAATGGATTAAAATCAACTCGTTTAATCCTCGGATTAAAAATGGTCGGATTAAACGAGTTAGTTTTAATCCGTTTAATCCGTTTAATCCAGCATTAAAGAAATAACAATTAGAATTTTAATCCGGCTGATGTTTAATCCGTTTAATCCGACCATTTTAATGTTTAAAGAATTAGGCCCATAGAAAACTAAATCTCCATCAATTATGAAAATCCTGCAGGCAGTCATGAATGTGGCTTTATCGCAAAACATTTAGATCTTGCTACTGCAATATTACGCAGAGGGCTTGGGTTGAGCCTTATGTCTTAGTTCAAAATGGCACATTAATTGCACAGGTTGCACGTGCAGAAATTTGAATACAAAGCAGCTACAGGCAGCAAATTCTCAAAATTGTTCCACTATCCCTATATTGACTCACTTTCTACGACCCATCTTGGACCCGGTCACGTGATTCGATATCCTATCATTTTCCTTGCTTCTAGCTCTGCAGACTGTTGCTTGTTTACATTGTTTATTGCTGTCAGAATAAACCAAAATACATTTATGTAGAATAGGGTTGCACTGTCTTTCGTTTTGCTTTTCCCAGGTTCCGAAGAATTACTACCCCAACGGCCATTTTGGATATACCAAAGAAGGTTCACCGGTAATATATCATGCATATGGAAAGATGGACGCCAAAGGTGTATATTACACATTTCCAATTAAGATATGTAGTTATCTGACTACCTGTGATTAGATGGTTGGTTACTGTTGTGGTTTTTATTTCGCCAAAGGCGAAATATTTGTAATGGGTGGACCCTGTGTTTAGCTAAAAATTTCTTACAAACAGCTCAAAGCGCCTATGTTTCGTTCGAAAATTTAGTGGTTAAGATGGGTTTGGGGGAAACAAAGGTGAAAATGGGTCAGGAACTGAAACTTTTAGGAGAAAATTGGTTTTAGAAATAACACTTGGTTTTATCAGAGAAACTTGTAATCCTCTGAACAGTTGCGCTCAACAGGGGGCTCCAAAAGAAAGATTTTCTTGTCTACGAAATTTATTTGGTGCCCCCCTCCCTTAGATAGGAATCCATGTAAAAACAAGGCTTCCTATTAGTAAATTATGGAAATAAGGCTGAATATAATTTATCGCTTCATTTCTAAAAGCCTGCATCGTGAGTCAGTAGCTGGCTTTGTGGTAAACGCTTCTTTCTCAGTATATTTGACTGCTGGTATTAATTTTGCTTTATGACGTCCTCAGTACTTCTATAATAGAATATTATCAAGAGTAAGAGTCATATATAATGGATAAGAGTGTGCCAGCAGACAGGCTGTATGTTATCAGCTCTGGAGCCATGCTCTGCGCGCAAACGGCCAACCCACCGCAATTGTGTACCTAGTGGATCCCGCTTGCAAATCAGTACCCAGTACGCATTAGCGTATGCTCACTCTTTTCTTTAGGAAGCCACCCCCCGCAAATGTGACCTATTTCGACCTCCCCCCTCGAAAATCAGACCCATCACTATTCAAATGACGAATAGGTCACATTTGCGAGGGGGGTGGCTTACGGTAGAAAAGAGTGAGCATACACAGTTGTGTACTGGGTACTGATTTGCGGAGGTCCACTAGGTACGGAATCAGGGTTTTTTGGTTTTCGGATTTGCGTCAACCTTGCGTCCCGCTAAACTTAAGTTGCGTCCCGTTAAGAAATTTTGCGTCCAGGCAGAACTCTTCTTTTAGCGTGTTTTTAGTGCGAAAAAGTGTTTTGTGAAAATTTCGATAATTCCTGTAGTGTAACGCTATTTAGACTATTTAGAAAGTAGATGCTGCTTAACTTGCAGGACTACACGATTACCACATAATATATGCAGATGCGACCACTGTACACGGCTCCGCCCCCCAGAAGTTGAAGAATTTTTTGAAATTACAGAATAATCCGTAGTGGAAATATTTTAAAAAGATTTTATTTGGCTTCTGTTGCATCTAACGAATGCCTTGAGTTATTTTCGGTATTATTGGCACACATTATTCCGATATTTCAACGTTCTTAAACTAATTAAGGTATTAAAAATTATGAAGTGTTTTTGGGCCCTGAAAGAGGGGCTTTGTTTTGCAAATATATAGCTTTGTTTTGTTATATGTTTGATGTTTTGTTATAGCAGTATATATTGCTATATAAAATATAGCTTTGTTTGTTAAAATATATATTGTAGCGTAAAAACTGACGGCTTTGCACAACATGAAACTGGTATTTTGGTCCAGATTCGACCTAATACACAAGCTTTTTGACTAATTCGTTTGCACAAATTATTGCTCATTCGTCTCATTTTTTACATGATGAAACCAACTACCACATCATTTGTTACTTTTCAAGCTGCCACCAAATTGAGAAGATATCAGCTGGGGCGAAATCTTTCCCCTTTAGTGCTTACTTGTTTGGTTGTTTATTTTAGGTATTTTGCTTTCAAGACGCTCGAGCTACGTTCTTCAGTGCGCCTTAGCCATTCTTGAATGGGAACATGATTTGTGCAAGCAAGCCTCAATTAAGGTAAAATTGTATAAGAAAAAATTTGTTCCAAAATTCATGAATCGCTGATGTAATGACTTAACTGGGGACAAACCGACTAAAAGACTCTTTTCCAGTTGATTATATAATTTGTAGTAGAACCTAAACCTAACATAGTGTTGTCAGATTTGAAATATTTGCCTAGATCAAGGTTTAGTATTTAAACAATCGACAACAAATATTTCTGCAAATGTTAAAGGGTGCCTGTCTACTAGCTGAGACCCCCCCAGATTCCGGCTTAATGTTTCGAGCATAGTGCAAGCTTTAATACGTTAGGAGTAGAACGCGCTTGCCATTTGTCATATATACGGTGTTATAAATTCCTGGTTAAATTAATCTGCTTAATCTTTCCCACATAAGTCAGCTCCAAAGAAATTGCTCCGACAACTTGTAGCCAATATGAATTAATTTAATTTGAGCACCCGGACTAGCTTAATTTTAATTTTTTGCTAAAAACGCTGTCAAGCATGGCAGGTAGGTAGACCGTCTTTTTAATTCCACTATTTCTATTTTAATTCTATTTGATTTCCACAACAAATCCGCTACAATGATTTCAGTTTGATAAATACATTAACGAAGTTGTCCAGATATTTGACCTGGACGGTCTGGGACTGCACCATCTGTGGCGACCTGGGATGGATTTCTTCCAAGAAATCTGTCGTCTGTTTGAAGCTGGTTATCCAGAAAAAATACAAAAGATGTTTATTAGCAATGGTGGGTTTGAATGTGCGATTTCAATTTAACACTTGACTTATTTATTCAGTGGACGGGATTTCTCGATTCTAGCTGAAATCAAACCGTGCCTTTAAATAATTTTAGCACCTGCTGTTTTTGCGGCAATCTTCAACATTGTCCGGCCAATTCGTGATGAAAATACAAGATCAAAGATACATATATTCAGCAGTGAGTTCCATTTAGCCTATATATTTCTTTTTAATTTGATCGTTGCCCTTTTGTGTTACCAAGAGTACATAATAGAATAAGAGTATGAAACTCTTACGCTACTATGTGTTAAACATGCTTGACATGCTCCGGTCGTTAACTCGGGACCCCCTCCGAGTTTCGGGGGGCCCCCACTTAACTCTAATTACGTTCTTTCATATAAACGCGTGTATGTTATGTTATGTTTATTGCCAGAGTACAGGCATACACAGGTACAAAGTAGGCAAGTCAAGCCAAAATACAACAGAAACATGCTTACAATACCCGACCTGTAGTCTGAGGATGGGACAGAGCCCAGTTATGGGGCTGCTAACGTCGCACCCTTAAGAAAATGTGACAAATCGCATTTGCATAGTAAACTTTTAAAACCAGAAAGAGTAGTTGCTGTTACAACTTCATTTGGTAAGCTATTCCAGATAGGTATGACTCTGTTGGAGAAAAAGCTAAAACGGCACATTATTTGAGATGACTCTCTCTGTAGTTTACGCTCATGGCCACGGTTATTCTCAGAAAGGCTTTCGGAGAAAAAATTTTGAAAATCTGTATCATCCAAATGTTGCAGTAGTTTATATACCATAACTAAATCCTTTATAAGACGTCTTTCTTCTAAACTACGCACATTTAGGGCTTTCAATCTATTTGGATAACTTAAATTTTTTAAACCAGGCAATTGTTTAGTAAACTTTCTCTGAACCCCTTTAACAAGATTGATATCTTTAACATAATGAGGCGACCAGACCTCTGAAGCATATTCAAGCTTAGGTATAACATAAACTGCGAACAACTTCATCATAAATTCTGCCTTTTTCGTTTCAAAACATCGCAATATTAGATTTGCAGTCTTTGCAGCTGCAGCTGCAGCGGAAGAGCAATGCCTTTCAAATTTTAAATTGTTTTGTATGATTACACCCAAGTCTTTGGCACTCTCTACAGCTGCTAGTTGGCAACCAGAAAGACTGTATGAAACACATGGATTTGCGCTGCCTATATGCAGCACCGTACATTTACTGACAGCAAGATTCAACTGCATCTTGTCGAACCAATCACTTAAATTACAAAGATCTTGTTGGAGTAATGCTGTGTCAGTTAAATTGTTAAAGGCTATATAAACTTTAGAATCGTCAGCGTAAAGTTTAATTTCAGAATTTAAAACCACATTTTCTAGATCACTAATATATACTAAGAATAGGATTGGACCCAATATGCTCCCTTGAGGAACACCTGATGAGATAGGGCTTACATCAGAATTTGTACCTCTAAGAGAAACATATTGTTGTCTATTAGTTAAATAATCACGTATCCAATTTAACAAGAATTCAGGAACTTTCATAGCAGACAGTTTCTCCATCAATTTATTGTGGGAGACACTATCAAAGGCTTTTGCAATGTCCATGTATATAACATCTATAAAATTTCCTTTATCAACAGCTTTAGTCCAATCATTCAAGCATTGAAGCAGCTGCGTAACAGTGGAACGGCCGGACAGAAATCCGTGCTGTTTTGTTGATATAAACTTGTTTTTTAATAAATATGTAGTTAGTGCTTTGGCAACAAAGGATTCCAAATACTTACTGCATCCGACTAGTAAACTAATTGGTCTGTAGTTACTAAAATTTGACTTGTCTCCTTTTTTAAAGACTGGTGTAATCTTGGCTACTTTCCAGTCTGATGGAATCTTACCCAAACCTAAAGAAACCCTAAATATAATAGACAAGGGAAAACATATTGAAACGGCAATTTTCTTGAGAAAGAATTGAGGTAAATTGTCATAGCCAGCACTAAGCTTGGATTTGGACTTTAATATGCAGTCGTAAACATTTTGGTCCGTAATTATAATTTCAGGAAAAGGACAAACAGGCTGTTTTATTCTGCAATTTATGAACTTGCCATCGTCGGTGATGAAAACTGAAGTAAAGAAAGAGTTAAAAAGAGAAGCTTTTTCGTGATCCTCGAACGCATAAGTATTTACTCCAGATTTTAGAAAAGGAATGTCTGATTTGACATTGAATTTAGACCTCAAAAAATTCCAGAAAGTGTTTTGACAGTGCGAATTTAGTATCATTTGTTCTCGGTGGAACAGATCGCGTCTTTTGAGATTTTTGGCTGTTTTAATGCTAGTTTTCCACTTTCGACGATTTTCGGCTGATGGACATAATCGATATCTATGATACATTCTTGACTGCCGCTGGGAAGCTTTTCGTGTGGCTTTAGACCATAGTTGTTTTCTAATGTTATTACGGGAAACCATCCAGGGCACAAAATGTGATATAGCAGTATCTAGGTGTGTTTTGAACGTTAGCCAGAAATCGTCGATAGTAGCGCATCTTTGAAATTCAGTTTGCCAACAAATACTCAGAAGATACCTGTTTATTTCAAAAAAGTTTGCTTTATGAAAGTTTCTAGTCGGCATAAAATTTGCAGTTGGCATTTGTTGCAAAGCTATATAACCTTTTACAATGTTATGATCGGAGTCTGAAAATGGAATATCAACCTGAACTGCTGAAATAAGATTAGGCTCATTTGAAAGCACTAGGTCGAGAATGTTACCATGTTCATGAGTACTTTGAAGCACGGTTAAAATTTCAGTAGCGAAGGTTCTATCCGGCTCAGTAGTTGCAGTGATATTATCGGATTCCCATATTATGTTAGGGTAGTTAAAATCACCCATTAAAATAGTACGTACGTGGGAGTATTTTTGAATATGGCTACATAATGCTTCAGTTGAACTCTTGCTGTCAGTACTGGGCAACCGGTAGATTAGGCCAATATATGTGCAATCATTAGCATTGGTCAATACTTTTATCCAGACAGCTTCAAAATAGTTATTTTTAACCTGTTCAACTTGCAGAAAATCCAAGTTTTTGGGAATCAATAAGGCCACGCCACCCCCTCTCCCTACATTAGCATCAGGGTTACAGCAAAGAACAGAATGAGTTACCAATATTGAACCAAAAATAGCATCACCTAATTCATCAGACAACCATGTTTCAGTTATAGCAAAAATGGTATTTGTGTTATTAGAAACAAGATATTGCAATTCTACCAATTTAGAAACAATACTGCGTGAGTTTACGAGCATAAAGTTACTCAAACATCTGACTCCGGCTGTGGACCATTTCCCTGCAGTGGCTTTGTGATAATCTTCCCTCCTCGGATGATCAGGTTCGGTTCACCCTTGGCTCGACGGGCCTTAAGGTCAGCAACAAGAGATTTTTGAGCCATCCGCTCTTTATAGGTGAGATCCTCTCTGATAAACGGCTTAAAGGCCGAATTCGAGACTTCAGGACGTTTCTGGATGATGGAGGACGCACCGTACAAAAGAGCTTTGCGCTCAGCTACAAATCGATCTTTGAAGCATACCTTCATAATTCTGGGTATTTTTCATTTTTGCGCCCATCTCGAAAATGAGAGTGAACCGAATCGTTGGGAATCTTCAACTCGGTGCACAACTCTCTGATCAGGTCACCGTCCTGGCGATTCTGGTCAGGTTCATTCGGAGCTAATTCAGGCCACCCGACAATAACGAGATTGTTTTTCTTTTCACGCTTTTCTAAAAGTTCGGTTACAACCTCAGTGGCAGCCTTTGTCGCAGCTTTGACACACTGAGACATAAGTTCAGCCATAAAATCTTTAAAATCTTGTGATTTAAGAAAATCTGGCTGAATCTGAGATTGAGCAGGTTTGGGAACACCGTAACAGAACACGGAACCGGTAGGGCTTAAACTGGCAAGGTTAGGCTTCACAGTATCGGTCAGCGAAGGTAAACAGGAAAGACAAACATAATTACCTGGCTTCTCATTTATACACCGGCTCAATGTTTTAACATCAAGACCCAAGCATTCATAATGAATGAATGTTTCACAAATACTGCATTGGACCATGCAATCGTGGTCCGCATTTTTGCAGTGGCACTGCTTGGTAAGGTCTCCATTGGTGTTAGTCGGGCGTGGACGAACCATGGTAAAGGTTAAAATAGTAGCAGAAACAATAAGCAAAATCTAAATCGAAAGGAAATTAAGTTCGTGAGTACAACACTAAGAAAGACAGTTCGTAGCAATTAACACACAAGCGTATGCAATTAAAATCGATATCAACAGAGCAGAGACAAAGGCGACTTGTCTCAAAGAAAACTAGTTCAAGTGTAGCGAATGTATGCCGAGAATTAGCAAATGTGTGTCTAAAATATTGAGATAACGAGTGCTCAATTCTTACAATGGATTACCGAAATTTGTCTTGGCGGTAAACGCGAAGCCCACAAAGGGGATTGTAAATTAGTATATTTCGCTATCTAACAGCTAGCATGAACCATGAAACGTTGCAAATTTGTCACTAACGTAATGGTTAGCTCAAGTCATTATAAATTTAGCTACATTCTTCGCAGAAGGCCAGTCTGTGTGTGCAAGAGTTTCTCAGTACAATTTATGTTTCGCCTTCGGCATACTACGGTTCACCGCTCTCCCCGCTTATAACCTTTTTGCCTAGTAGGTCTTGTATAATTAACTGTTCGGGATTACCAAATAAACTACCAAGGTTGGTTAATACCTTTACACGTGGCGTCGCGAGCAGGATCGCACGCCAACCTTGGGATTCGAACCAAATATTTGACTTGCGTTCAGTCTTGTAGTTGTTGACTGACTGTTGTTGTTGACTGTTGTTCAGTCTTCAGTTCAACAAGTCTAGTAAGCTCCGCTTAGCCTAAATCTTAAAGTTATCAAAAAAACCACATTTATTTGGTTTACTTGTTAGTCAGGAAAATTGGCTAAAGCAGACAACATTGAGTTTCAGTTTCAGTTTCAGTAGTATATCTGCGGTCCAACAAGGCTGCAGTTGCGGTTGTTTCTTGATTGACTGATTGTATTGGATAAAAATTGCGTTTTTCAATTGGTTTACCACTTGTACTGTTTAATAAGGTTTACACTAGCATAGTGCTCTATTTTGGGGCATTGCATGCACCAATTTGACATTAGTCTAGGTCCATCCCTTGATTTCGATTTTACCACACCTAAAGAACCCCAATCTGAAAGGGCAAAACGATATAAAGCTCGTATTCAAAAGAGAATTATGGAAGATCGCATCCAGGCCTTGCAACAAGACTTAGCAGATCTCAGTTCATTGACAACAGGTTTACAGTTATCTGATATTAGGCGTAGGGAGCATGAAAGAGACCTCCCATATTTTTCTGGAGAGGTACATGAAAATTTCGAGCAATTTTTCGATTTATGGGAGCTATTAGCTCGAGCTGAACAATTTACAACGGACCAAAAATTACTGAAGCTCCCGTCTTATTTGAGGGGTAACGCGTTGGAGGTTTACCGATCCCTTCCTGACACAACAAAAGCTAACTACGATCAGTTATGTCAAGCTTTGGAAAGAGCTTTTCGGACGCCGGCTAAGGAGCTGGTAAATTCAGAACTCCTGCATAACCGACGGCAGAGAGTAGGAGAGTCGGTGGTAACGTATGCGCGTGATCTGCAGCGACTCGCTCGTAATGCGTACCCTACCATTGATGAGCAGGCGAGAGAGAAAATGCTCCGAGGTTTACTATTGGCAGGGTTGAAGGCTGAAATTCAAGATCGGATGACGTTTCTGGCGAAGCCACCATCCACATTTGAGGATGCTATTACGGAAGCACGCAGGCAAGAGGCTCTAATTGACCGAAGGGAAGATAGAGCAATGCGAAGTACGGCCGAACCGGCCGAAAAGGAAATCACAGAGCTTAAGCTGGAGCTCGAGAAAATTCGTAAAGAACAGCAACGTGCCGAACGAGAGAAGAGGGTCTCCAGAACCCAGGGTTACCGCGGACGCCAACTTCGAGTAAACGCAGTGGCCGTAGAGCCGCCGCCTTGGCAATCATCGTTGGATGAAATGGAGAAAAGAATAATGGCAAAATTAAGTAATGTTGGATCACAGACCCGGCCAGCGGCGGCGGGGCGAGCTAAACCTCAACCGAGGTGGACGGCGACGGGACAACCAATTTGTTTGAAGTGTAACAGACCTGGGCACATGATGAATCAGTGCAGGTCGCAAGGGCGAACACTGTCTTCGAAGCCTGATTTGAAAAACAGAAGACCACGGGCGGCAGTGAACACTGTTACGGTCGAAGCAGAACCGGAGCATGACGATAATGCAGAAAGTTCAGATGATTCAATGAATGAAGCCGCAAGAATGTGGTCGACTGAAGATAATGGGAATTTGGAGAGTGAAAATGAGTTTTTGAGGGAACAGTTAAACCGGTATGAAGCTGCTGCATTTGTTGGAATGATTAGTGTGCAGCCATGCACACGACTGAAGCAGCCAGCAAAGAAAGTTAAGGGACGAAATAGAAATCGCAAATGCGATCGCCGTGGGCCCACGGAAAAATTCAAAAAGGCGAACTCATTGCCGACCTATTACCCCTTAACAAAATTAGGCTTGAATAGCCGACACAATTGGTTAACTGTGAAAGGCTTCCTGGTTTACGTGTTTGGTTTACTGTTGGTTGTCTTGGCTTGTTCTGCTGGGCGCGTCTGCGCGAGCAGTGGCTCGTCCCCTATGTTGTGTAACCCTTCTGGCACTCGTACCCTCTGGCAATTGCCTGGCCCTGTTCCCTGTACCCTATCGGATGCGAGGAATGGACAAGATAAAATCCGTCCCACAACCTTGCACATTTATAAACGCAATCATTTGCAGTATACTACAAAAGCGTGGCGGTGTGTGATTATACATCGGGAAGTTCAAACTTTTACCTACTTTAATGACGAACATCTTAAGAAGGAAGCAACCACTGAAATACCAGTGTCTGCAGCGGAGTGTCATCGGATGAAAGCTTTCCGAAGATGTGCCCACGGAGATTTGACACAGACGGCTGATGTGTTCCGAACTTCCAATGAACTCAACTGGTATTACCCTGGCGGAGGAATCGATTGCTGCAAATGGTGGAAGTTCGAGTCTTATAATTGTTACATCCATGAAGCCAAGGTTTTTAAAATACATGGCTCGAATTCAATGGAGAGTACAGCTGGTGTGGTTAGTCACTGTAATTATCATATCGGTGAGTGTGCACTGAAAGACTTATCTTATCTGATTTGGGATGTTGACCCTGTGGAGAAATGTCCCATACTACCTTGGAAAGACATTCTCGGGGAGCAACAAGGAGATACTTGGTTATCGCATGATAAAAACATTGCGTTAACAACAACGTCGACACCCAAGACTATATCTGATTGTAAAGGGCAGGTGGCTGAAATCTCTGATCAAGGTATTGTGTTTCGAGTGGTTAAGCAGTGGCCGCCGGATCCATCCATTTCGGAAACGGTGCGTGGATTGTTCAGTGCACGCGATATATCAGATTTCGTCGAGGCATCTGTTAGTCAAAGGCAAAAGCGCCAGGTTCGGGGCGATCTGCCCGCAGATACTACGTATGAACCAAATAAGGAGTACCATGTGCTGGAACCTCAAGGGATCGTAACAACAGATCTTTTAGCTGCTAGTCTTCAAGCGATACAAATGGAAATTGATAAGACGATTAGATATGCATTCCAGCATACAGCGTTCTCCAGCTGTCAAACGATGCAATCATTAGTACGGGTGGTTCGAGCAAACATGCTCTCTAACCCCACGCTGGCAATGCGTCATTTACTAATGCGAGATGACCTCATGGCGACAGCAAGTAATAACCTCGTAGAGACATATCCTTGTCATGTCTTGAACAGGACTGACTTTCAACTGCTTCCGATGAATGCAACTTGCACGAGAGGCATTCCCATTAAATTCATGCTGGGTAACATCACTTTCCGAGGTTACTTGGACCCAACTACAAACGTAATCACGAGGGACTCCTATCTAGGGTTGTGCCGTTAAGAAATTTCTCGGGCCGGGCTCGGGCTCGGGCCATCCAACCTCCTCGGGCCGGGCTTCGGACCGGGCTGGCCCGCCCCGAGCCCGGCCCGAAGCCCGAGGCCCGCTTCACGGCCCGAGCCCGAAGCCCGATTCACGGCCCGAGCGGCCCGAGGAGCCCGAGCGGCCCGAAGAGCCCGAACGGCCCGAGTGCGGCCCGAGCGGCCCGAGGGTAGCCCTAGCAGCCCAAGTGACCCAAATATAGCCCGACCGCTGCGGAGAGGCCCAAAATGGCTCAAACAGCATCCAGTTTGCCGAGTATATATATAGTTTTATTAGTATTACACATCGGTAAACCCAAAATGAACTTTCATGGTTCGATTAGCTGTAACTTCAAGTGCAACATTAGCTATTGTTTGAAGCTTTTCATTTATTAATTTTCAGATAATGGTTTGAGCACTAATTTGTAACCACACACTAGAGCTATAAAGCTTATGTATTTTATAGATTGTAAAGTTTTTGGTTATTGAATCATCCAAAAAGGATAAAGATAAATCACTCACACAGCTTATACTTAGCAGATTTAAACACACAATTGACCACTGACTAAAACGTGGGAAGTTGGCGAAGCTTTACTGTTAGCTTCCTTGTACCAAACCAGGGTTTGTCTGCCGCCGTAGCAGAGTAACTAAAATAGTTCCTTCTGAATGTTTGTTGTTTGTTTGAAGACAATTTGCCGCCAACTAATCCATAACTTTTTGCATATAGAGAAAACCTGTATAAAGTTTGGCATTTCGCAACCTGCTTGCTAATAGCATTTGGATAGTAGAATTATGTTTTAATATTATATTTAAATTTAATATTAATATTTATTTAAGCTTGTCTGTATACATTTTGCTTCAAATGTATCGCTTCTGACATGTATGTATGTATGTGTGTATAAGCACCGAAGAAGACAACAGTGTGTGAACAAAGGAAGCCACAAGTCACAACGAAAAAATCAATATTTTTCACCAATGACAAACTACTCAAATAGCCCGGAAAGCCCGAGAGGTCCGAGCGGCCCGAGTGGCCCGAGCGGCCCGAATGGCCCGAGCGGCCCGAACGGCCCGAGTGGCCCGAACGGCCCGAGTCGGGCCGGGCTCAACTGAGAACTCGGGCCGGGCTCGGGCCGGGCCGTCCCATTAAAAACTCGGGCCGGGCCGGTTTCGGGCCGGCCCGAGCCCGAGCCCGGCCCGAGCCCGAAGCCCGCTTCACGGCCCTGGCACAACCCTACTCCTATCCTACTGAATGTCATAAGAACTTTGAGATTCCCGTGACGATTGGTGGAAAGGATTTCCTGTATCAGACAGATTCCGGAATGCTCCAAGAAGTCAAGGATACACAACAGCTTAAAATCTTCGAATGGGATTGGAATGTCGACATTATTAGCCCTCCGCAAACTATATTTCACCAGTTGTTGGTTTACGAGTGGGATACTATAAGAAATCATATATCCCTGAATGACATTTTGGGCGACTTAAGAAAGCAAGAGCTTGTTCTTACCCACTTAGGGATGACCAAAGAAGCCACTACTCAAGAAGCGGCAGAATCTCTTACGGGAACAATCATGAAGAATGGGTATTTTGGCTTCCTTTCTGGCTTACATGTGGGCTACTGGCAAGTGTGGGTGTTCTTGGTGTGTTTGTATGTCACCATTAGTTTCTTGATTATTCATTGTTTACCGGCTAACCTGCTACAGGTAACGTTCCTAAATTTACCGAGCCTGTTCGGGATGTGTACTCGACAGGTTAAAAGACGACGGAACGTTAAATGGAACTACCGAATGAACACTGCGAGAGTAGAAGGAAGAAATGTCAGTAATGTTCGCTTCCAGGACGACACAACGGAACCAACTCCGAGAGTTGGACATTTATTACGACGGCTAAGTGACCGCATTCGAACTCCATGGCCTCCAAGACTCAGGCGAGCCAGTTTAGAGCCGGATGTAACTTCTTCTACATCGTATTGCAGTTACTACAACGGCAACTATAGCACATTCAGGTCCAGCAACACACCGACCCATTCTTGTCACCATAAGAGTAAACGGAAAACGGATTACTGCAGTTGTGGATACAGGATCGGTGATCACATTAATTCATCCGAATGTGCCCCAACCCCCTAGCCCCATGCTTGCTACTGCTGTTACTGGGCACAGTTTACCCCTGCTGGGTACAATCGAGGTTCTTGATGTATACAATCGTATTACATCGTATTGCCAGTTACTACAACGGCAACTATAGCACATTCAGGTCCAGCAACACACCGACCCATTCTTGTCACCATAAGAGTAAACGGAAAACGGATTACTGCAGTTGTGGATACAGGATCGGTGATCACATTAATTCATCCGAATGTGCTGCCAAAAACGGCACCATTAAGGGCCGCACCAATGCTTGCTACTGCTGTTACTGGGCACAGTTTACCCCTGCTGGGTACAATCGAGGTTCCGGTGAAGATCGGCAAGGAACAGTTGCGGCATACAGTGTACGTAAATGATGAGAATCCTCATCAATGCATTTTGGGAATGGATATTTTGACTAAACTTGGTCCTTTCAGCTTTGACTATCGTAGAAATAAGGTGACCCTTGGAAAAACTGTATTAACCCTTCAGAAACCAAAGAAGCAGCCACCACTTCATCGGAAGACACCTACACCTACAACGGTATATCTCGTTGACGCCATTAGATTGCCACCTAACAGCTGTCACACTGTGTGGGCAAAGGCTAAGACTCCGACTGGCCCCTTGAATCCGCCTGGTTGGATTACTAACCACGACCAAGAGGTAATGCTTGAACCAACGACTCAAAGAAAACGAGAAGGTCTTGTCGTGAAACGGTCTGTTTGCAAAATGGCGATGTCAACGCTGGTTCCAGTCAGTTTGCTGAATGTGTTGATGATTCCACTTTTCCTATCCGCAGGGAGTACCATAGGTACTTTGGAACCAGTGACTCGTGTGTCTAATTTGCTTACCGTGCCTCCGTCACTACCAAAGTCAGTGAACCAGCGTTGCTTTCCACAGAAGCCAGCTGGTCCTTGCTTTGTTACCTCAATTGCCCAATCCGTGCCTCCTTGGAATGAATTAGACTTATCGGCCAGTTCTCTCACACCGCTACAGCAAACTCAGCTACGCAATACACTACAACGATACCCTCACTGTTTTGCAAAGGATGATCTGGATTTAGGCCGATCGACTCGAGTACTCCATCGCATTCACACTGGAGATTGTCCTCCAATTAAGCAGAGGCCATACAGCCTTCCATATTCACAACGTCCTCAGATTGCGCGACAACTGAAAGATATGGAGGAAAGAGGAATTATTAAGCCCTCAACGAGTCCGTGGTCGTCTCCCATTGTGGTGGTGAAAAAGAAAGACGGAACCAATAGAATTTGTGTAGATTATAGGAAATTAAATCTTCGGACCAGACGCGATGAATGGCCGCTACCTAAAATTGAAGACACTTTGAATTCTTTTGAAGGAGCTAATTACTTCAGTAGCTTAGATTTAGCAGCGGGCTACCATCAAATAGAAGTACATCCGAAGGATCAGGAAAAGACCGCTTTCACAAGTTTTGCTGGGCTCTATGAGTACACACGAATGCCATTCGGAATATGCAATGCGCCAGCAACTTTTCAGCGTCATATGCAACATACCCTTCATGGACTGATTTGGAATATCTGCACGGTTTACCTGGATGATATCTTAATTTACAGCAAAACGTTTGAGGACCATCTGCAGCATATTGAAGAAGTGCTTCAGCGGCTCAGCATTGACGGTCTCAAGCTAAAAATGCGCAAATGCCATTTCGCGCAGAAGGAGGTACCTTATTTGGGACATCTAATATCGGCAGCCGGAATAAGACCAGACCCACATAAACTGTCTGCAATTGCGAATTGGAAAAGGCCGCAAACTGTTCACGAAGTTCGTCAGTTTCTGGGGTTTGCATCCTATTATCGCCGATTTGTCCGCGATTTCTCCAAAATTGTATCTCCTATTAATCAACTCTTGCGAAAAGATCAGAAGTTTTGCTGGACTGATGTCTGTGAACAGGCATTCCTTCATGTTTTGCGGGCCTTGACCACGGCACCGACTTTAAAATTCCCGGATACTAGAAAACCCTATATACTGTATACAGATGCTAGCGGTTATGGACTCGGGGCTGCCTTACATCAGCCAAGCCTTAATGAGCAAACTGGTAAAGTGGACGAGTTTCCCGTAGCTTACATCAGTCGCAGTCTAACAAAGCCAGAAAAGAATTACTCGGCCACGGAACAGGAAGCACTAGCTGTTGTTTGGGCGATAAAGAAGTTCAGACACTATTTATATGGCTCAAACTTCACAGTGAGAACGGATCACCAAGCCCTGAAGTATCTGTTGGAAATCAAAGAGCCTTCAGGGAGGCTTGCTCGATGGGCCCTGATGTTGCAAGAATATGCAAATCGGATGAAGATTGAGCACAAGCCAGGTTATAGTCAAAAGCATGTTGATGCTCTCTCAAGAATACCACGGGTTAACCTCATACAGGTGCGTAAACCAGCTTTGAATCAACTAATAGATGAACAAGCTGAAGATCCGGACATAAAACAAATGATGGATTACCTTAATAATCAGACATTGCCAACAGACCCGAAACAGGCTGCATACTTGAAAAGGTTTGCGCCTCAGTATTACGTTAGCGGTGATGTGTTGTACCGGCTGGGTGAACGTTATGGAAAGGGAATTAAACAGGTTGTCGTCCCTAAACATTGCAGAAACGATATCCTAAAAATGATGCACGACGAACCAGTAGGAGGACACTTGGGTTACGAAAAGACAAGAGATAAAATCAAGCAGCATTTCTTTTGGCCTAAAATGGATGCTGATATAAAGGCCTACTGTAATGCCTGTCTAGGGTGTGCCTCCAGAAAGCGACCTCCACAGTATCAGAACCCGGAGTTACATCGGACCCCTATTACTCATCCGTTTGATACAGTTATCACTGATATTTTGGGTCCACTACCGCTGACCCTTCTTGGAAATAAATACATAATAGTGTTCATGTGCCCATTTACAAAATGGGCCGAAGCATTCGCGCTAGTTGATACAACCGCGGAAACAATAGCTCGAGTATTTGTGGACGAGATTGTGTGTCGACACGGGGCCCCACGCAGACTATTGTCCGATCGCGGACCAAATTACATGAGTGCGTTGCTAAAGGAAGTATGTCGGATTCTAACAACGGAAAAGGTTTATAGTGTGGCTTACCGGCCCCAGACGCAAGGTCTGGTTGAAAAGTTCAATAACACATTGTGTACAATTATTTCTTCGTACACAGACAGTCAACAACGCACATGGGATCAGTGTCTGCCATTGGCACTGTTGGCTTACCGGACGTCCCTTCAGTTTTCATCTCGGTTTACGCCTTTTTACCTGCTGTATGGTCGAGAATGCGTGCTGCCGCGACTGGCAGAGTTATCCATTCCGACAACACAATACAGAGATGAAATCGACTACTCTATGTGGTTGATAATTAATTTAAAGCAAGCCTATGAAAAAGCTCGACAAGCCATTGAGCGAGCTCAGCATGCGCAGAAAGCACAACATGATAAAGCGGTACATGTTACAATTCGACCTAACGATTTGGTCATGGTTGCTAAAAAGTTTATACAAAGAAATGTTTCTTCAAAACTAGCTCCAAAATGGTTTGGTCCTTGTAAGGTGCTAGAAATAAAAAGGTCAGCTGCCAAGCTAGCACCGACCAATGGGGCAACGATACCAAAGCGTTTCCTGGCTAATCCTTGGGTAGGGTTAGATCGGTTAAAGCTGTATCGGGGAAAAGTCGTAGAAGCTAGTCAACATTCTAACGCGACTGTATCTGATCTTGAATCAGATAGCAGCGCTGAGCTGTAGAAGCTAGGCTTACGAAAATAAGCATGAATGATGATGGTTTACTTGCTTAAGTCTGGATTACCTGTTCAAGAATCAGTACTAGCTTAGGAGTTATCTTTACCGCCTTCCCCAGACTGCTTGATGTGTATTGTCAATTTGGCTTATATGGTATTACTGAGAATTCAGTTGTTCCCAATGCTGACAAAAATAAACTGTTTGAATAGAATTTGTTAATAATATGGATAACCAAGCACGGGAGCACACCTACTTAGTTGTGGAAACAACTACTCGGTTGCTTACGGGCACCCTACTCTCTCTCAACTTGATTAATATAAATTTGGTTTACTACATACGTCTCGCGTACGTTAGTGATTTGAGCTCTACACAAATAAAACCAGGTTTACTTGAAATCTTCAGTACATGTATAATCAAGTATAACTGATTGTTTTCGTTTTATAGCTATGGCTCACCGCGCTGTGGAGCATATTCACCAAATGTCCTTAAGATTCGAAGTTGGGCTTACCAAGTTGATGCAGCTGATATTACAGCTGCCCATTCCTGAAGGTTCCAAGGTGGAAGTCTTGCAAGTGTGCGATGATTTAAACAATACGCACCAACTCATGCAAACTATGGCATCCATCTATACCTCGTTGGGCTCAGAATCAGTGGCAAAATGGGCGCTAGAAAAAGTGCCTGAACCCCCTAACATCACGGGTACAATTCAAAGGGCTACCATTCTCGGTATTAAGAATCCTCATGCCGTTACACTTCAGTTAACTGGAGATCAGCCCATCATTTCGAAAATTAGCGTTACGTTAAATGATCCGGTTTACATTGTGGCTAACCAATTGGAACCAAGCGAAATTCAGGAGCTCCACCCCTTCCAGCTAATCGTGGCAAGAAAAACGCGGAACCATCCGTATTATCGTGGATACATTTTGAAAACATGCGATATTGATGTATGGACCGTTCTTGATATGGAGGAAGGTCAAATGTTTAAGGTTCATGTGGATGACTTGTTACGGTTGGAGGCAGCAGGAAATTCGCACCTGCATAGTCCTCCCCATTTTTTCAGATGCATGTTACTTGGATTACCTGCCCCTGCATTACAGGAAGAATGGGATCCAAGTGTAGTCACAGCTATACAGCAAAAATTGATCGGATCGTACGATGTTTCCTTTGATCATCGTAGAACGGGCCCTCTTGGAACACCGCTCTATCACATCAATATACCGGATTTCGACATGGAACCCATCTTGGAATTGTGTGCCCAGTGTGGGTATACATTCGAGACAAACGCGTCATCGGGTGACACTGCAGCAGATTTATTTCCCGACCAAATGGGTGCTGCTGATGAAATGGAAATTACAGTGCCCTTACCAGATCCGCTAACTCAGATGGAGGAGTCTCTGCCAACCACATCAAATAATGTTGGGGCATCAGGCCGACAGTGTCATTCTCCAATCAGCTCTGCCTCATCTGCAATCTACGATATTGAAGATGACTCTTCATCAACGCCGTCTGACTACTCACGAGGCAACTTCAAAAGGTATCCCATACCCTGTAGTCAGGAATTTGTCGGCTCCTCAGACTCATCTGTCGAACAAAACCGTCAAAGGCATGACGATTGTCCTGCAGAAACACCATGGTTTACCGTAAAAACAGGCCACCGCTTGTCGGTATTTCGTAAAACGGAACTTACCATTAGTGGTATATACTTTCCGTATCCTATTTGGGCCATTTGCTATTTCACTTTATTGATGTATAGCCCCAAACATCCGATGGCAGGTTCACAAGCGGCCTGGCTGCTCATGAAAACACATTTGGGTCTTTTGTCAGACCTAGTGCGTAAATATCTTGCTGAAAAGAAACGGCTTAATAAGGGTAAAGAACAATGGGGACAAGCCATCAGATCGGTCACACAATTGGTTCTTCATGAATTGTGTGTGTCCTATCCGTTGGAGATAAGTAACATGCTACCTCTCCCTCAATCTAGAATTCAGCACCATCCGGCCCCATATGGATCACTGGAAGACGAAATTAAAAACATTGGAATTGCTTACACTGATTACTTCAATGGCCAGCGTAGAGGTTCCATTAATGGCAGTGGGATCTTTGCAACCCTTCCGAGACAGGGTTCCCGTACCGACCGGCTACTCATTTTATGCGATTCAGCGCTGTGTGGATTATTTACAATCCTAAATACTGATGCTATGATCCTTAAAATACCGAGGCTGGAACTAGCCGGCCAAAACTACTTACGGTCTGCATATGCCCGACTCAGCCGCCTATCTGATCCGCATGGTTTTGACCTAGTAATTTTATTACTTGGAACGGATGACATAGAAAAATGTACACATCGCGGCGAACTGCAGGAACGGTACGAGCAGGTACTGGAACTAGTGGCTAACCGATTCGGCGTACCAGTCTTCATCACCGAAGCTTCCCCCCGGCTTGACCATTTGGCTCACCTGGTTGCGGATGCGCGATCGCTTTTAAACACGATTTTATCTAAATTTCCACATTGTACGGTCATCAAAATGCATGGCTTGGATGGGTTTACTGGACATTTGAATAGTAGAAACGGGGTCACCTTGACGTCACGAGGAACCTTACGGTTTATGCGAATCTTGCTGGAACATATTCCCCAACTCCAGGTTGCTTTTCCTTAGCAGTACGATGCCACGAAGATGGACTAATTGGTTTACCTGCACCCGCAGAAGAAACAACCAAGAAAATTTGACATGGACGGTGTCCATTGTTTTAAAGAGGAGGGCGGTGTAGCGAATGTATGCCGAGAATTAGCAAATGTGTGTCTAAAATATTGAGATAACGAGTGCTCAATTCTTACAATGGATTACCGAAATTTGTCTTGGCGGTAAACGCGAAGCCCACAAAGGGGATTGTAAATTAGTATATTTCGCTATCTAACAGCTAGCATGAACCATGAACCGTTGCAAATTTGTCACTAACGTAATGGTTAGCTCAAGTCATTATAAATTTAGCTACATTCTTCGCAGAAGGCCAGTCTGTGTGTGCAAGAGTTTCTCAGTACAATTTATGTTTCGCCTTCGGCATACTACGGTTCACCGCTCTCCCCGCTTATAACCTTTTTGCCTAGTAGGTCTTGTATAATTAACTGTTCGGGATTACCAAATAAACTACCAAGGTTGGTTAATACCTTTACACATCCATTATGTACTTCAATGGCTTATGGTCAGCTACCAATGTGAAGAAGTGACCAGAAGCATACGGTCTGAAATGTTTCACAGCTGACACAAATCTAGGTCGTTATGGAGTACCGTCTCTCTGCTAAATTCAGAGACCGGCTATAATAATCTATTGCATGTTCCTGACTACCGTGCTTCAAGGCGAGGACGGCTCCAATGCCGGTCGCACTGGCCTCTGTCTGTACGATAAAGGATTTCTGAAAACCGGGATAGACCAGCAGTGGTGGCTCAATCAGTTACTGAATAATGCAGTCGAATTCGCTCTGACATTGGAACCTTCTTTGCACAGCAAGGCTGTGAGTGGTGTTGCTATTTTCGCATAATTTCGAATAAATTGTCGATAGTAACCACTCATACCTAGAAAATGCTGAAGTTGTTTTACTGTCCTAGGAATGGGACAGCTATTAATAGCTTCCACTAATTTGGGACTAGGCCTGACTCCATTGGCTGTAACGACTGGGTCCAAATAATCGGCAGAGTCAATTGCAAAGGACTACTTACTTACTGATTTTCAGTTTTAGGTTATGGTCTTCAAGTTTGTCAAATTTGTCTTGAAGGTCTTTTAAGTGGTTATCAAAAGCGTCTGACACTACCGAAATGCCGTCCAAGTATATAAAACAGTTAGTTTTTCCGTTGCTTTCCAGCCAGTACAATTTTTAACCGTCGTTGGAACGTGGCCGGAGCATTGCAAAGGCCAAATGGCATAACGCGGAACTGGTAGAGTCCATCCTGGGTCAAAAATGCGGTTTTAGGACGATCTTGCTCAGCAACAGGAATTTGCCAGTATCCCGACCGAAGGTCAAAACTTGTGAAAAACCTTTATTGTTCAATTGATCGAGGATGTCATCAATACGCGGCAGAGGAAAGAAATCCTCTGTAGTTATCTCATTCAGACGGCGACTATCAACGCAGAATCTGAGAGATCCATCCTTCTTCTTAACCAAAACCACCGGGAATGCCCAAGGGCTTTGTGACGGTTAGATCACCCCGTCCTCTATCATTTCCTTAACATGCTGCTGGATCCCTGCCTTTTGAGCGAATGGCACCCGTCTCATGGCTAGTGTCAGTGGACGATTATGTCCTATATCGACGGTATGTTCTATAGTCCTGCCTTAGGTTAAGTCTCTGCTGTTCATGGCATATAGTGACCGATTACGTTGGAGTAGCTCCGATAATTGTCTCTTCTGCTCGCAGGAAAGCTTTGATCCTTCCCACCATATACCATCGTCAAATCTCAACATTCGACTCCATCACAGCAATATAATGGCTAATTTCCTCCTCAACCACAATTTCTGTACCAACAGTTTCTTCTAACTTCTCTACTTATCCTAACGTAGCCCCTTCATAAAGCTTAATTGGCATTTCAGTGGGATTGACGACCCTCAGCAAGGTTGTGCCATGGTCAACAGCCAGTAGTGCACGTTCCGCCAACAGTGGGGATCCGCCCGGACTTCCCTCCTTTGGTTCGAAAACACATCTTTAAGGTTGAAGGTTTTTAGGAGTATGCTCCTGTCCTACTCCACAATTGAGGACAGCCTCAAAGAGAGGAGGGATTATAACATTCTCCACCAGTAATACTGAGTTCACGTCATCGGTGCTCCCGCCTTGTTCCTGTTGTGAAGTATTTTCCACTATTTCCCTTGATTTTCATCTAAAATTATGTAAAATGTAGTGCTATCTTCACAAACGGTAAATGAAAATTGTACTCTCGTGTAGTGATCTCGGTTCCTTAGCTAATTCTCAAAATTCGGGTTTGAGCGCAAAAGTCAGTCAGTCGGGGAAAAATTCTAGTACCGGGAGGTTGTTCATATCTCCCAAGTGTCTCTTATTCGGACGTTTTTCCTGTTCTATTTTGGGGAACCCCAACTTGTCCATTTCGGTTTCTGGGTCCCACTTTGTCTATCCATCGGTAATTTTGTTTATAATAGCTGTTCGTTATTGACTATTGTCAAAGTTTGTTTTGCTAAAGTATGTAATTTCTGAAATTTTGTACTTTCTTATAATTTGGTCTAAAAGTAAACTCACGGTACTAATTAGATTGCCGGCGCGTTTTGTAGTTGTTTAGGGTAAGCATACTAGGCGGAGACGACATGCACACACTCTAGGACTCAGCAATCTTCCGTTTATTTAAATTCATCTTTTATTGAGATAACTCAAACCTTTACACTGTATTCCTAGGTGTTACATGAGAAGAGTAGAGACACTAAGAAACTAAGAATTTTTATTCTTCCTCTTTCTGATCCTGTTCATCAAACTGGTCCACCGTCTTTTCAGGTAGTACCACTGTGCTCAAATTGGGGTTCTTTTCTATGGCACGTCTGAGGGCTTCTTCATCAGAATACTTTGCCTCATACTCTATTTGTTTGGCCAGAATTTCATCAATTATTGGATCATCGAGAAACCCCTTACAGCGTTGGATGTGAAAGTAAATTTTCCTATTGAGTTCAGCTCGGATCCTAGGTAGGACTTCATTGTAAGCCTCAATTTCAGCCTCAGCATCACCATGGCCGTCTGTGAGATACTCATTTGCGTCGGATTGGATTCCTATCTAGATTTTACTAACTTCGAGTACAGTGAACCAATAAAAGCGGAAATTGATCCTTGTTCTTTGACTAACATCACTCCAAATTACTTGAACACTGCTCTTAATACAAGGTGTAAACTCGGTGTATGCTCAGTGTATACTCGGTGTTAGCTCGGAGTAGGTTTGGAGTGACTCTAATTCAATAAAAGCAAACAAAGTACATTAAAGCACCAAGCGAAATCAATAAAAGCACGAAGGACAAAGCGACATCAAGTCTATAAAGCTTACATTGAAACTCAAGCAGAACAAACATGTCTAGTTGTGAATATTACAAACCATACCAGTGTGGCACTTGTGGTCAGACATTCATCAGGGCGTTCAACCTACAACGTCATGTTCAAAACCTTCACAGTGCCCACCAGAGTATGATGAGTCCGAATCAGAGACAAGTACCGAATGTTCAGACAGTAACGACTCGAGTTGTGGAGAGATCTATGAGCCAACTGACATTGGGATGAGCTAAATTTTGGGATGAGCTTGTCAGGCAGTCTGAAGAAAAATTCGAAGGTAAAATAAGTAGATTAGCAAAGGGTATCTCACAAACAGCCATGGTGATGATGAGGCTGAAATTGAGGCTTACAATGAACTCCTACCTAGGATCCGAGCTGAACTCAATAGGAAAATTTACTTTCACATCCAACGTTGTAAGGGGTTTCTCGATGATCCAATAATTGATGAAATTCTGGCCAAACAAATAGGGTATGAGGCAAAGTATTCTGATGAAGAAGCCCTCAGACGTGCCATAGAAAAGAACTCCAATTTGAGCACTGTGGTACTACCTGAAAAGACGGTGGACCAGTTTGATGAATAGGATCAGAAAGAGGAAGAATAAAAATTCTTAGTTGATGGGGAGTAGACTCGGAGTAGGCTCGGTGTATACTCGGTGTTAACTCGGAGCTAATTTAGAGTGACTCGGAGCACAAAGTAACGGTAGCCAGACAGCCAGTGTGAGACTAGGAAAGTATAACTGGTAGTATGAATGGGTGTATACAGGAGGTAATTGCAGTGTGCTGTAGGTACTGAAGGAATGGTTCAAAGAGGTATATAAAGGGTGAAAGTCGTGATATCGCGTCAGTTGGGTTTGATCTGTCGTCGCGAACGGCGGTTACAAAAGCGCTTTCTCGAAATGTACTGGTGGTGTTGGTTCAGTGTAAAAGGTAACGAAGTGGAGGTTTGGAACTACAGCGCGCCCAGCTACTTTACCACAGAATCAGCAATTGAGCATGGGAGATCGGCGACATTTAATTTTAGAGGGAATTTTGGATTGCCATTTCTGGGAGTTTTAGAAGGACCCGATTTGGTAGACCTCCGGATGGTAGACCGGAAACAAATTCCAATCACTGACAGTCTTGCACAAACCCTGGGAACCAAGCTTCGCCTCCACCTCTGTCCCCCTTATCCCAACAGTCCTCTTTAGGGCTACCTGTACATATTTGTTAATTTGTGTGTAAGTAGTAAAAGAAAACACTAAAAAATAATGAAACTTTAAAAAATACCAATAAACAGTAGATTAGGCCGGACTAGTAGTGTAGGTAGGTACGTAGGTAGACTAGGTAGGTAGGTGTCCGGTAATGGGCCGACGCCGGGTCCCAAGCCCCGGGGGAAGAACGCAGAGGGACGGCGTAGAAAGACGGGTAGGAACTGGACGTAGAACTGGATGTAGTAGGTGTATAAACAGGGTGTTTGACTGGTGTTTGGTTGGTAATAACTGGATGTAGAACTGGGTGTCAGGACTAGGAGTATAAACTGGGGGAACAACCAGAAAGAACTAGGAGTAACTACTAGGTGAACTGGGGGTATGTTTCGTGAACGAGCACGGGACGATAGAACTGGCAGTAGGACGGGTCAAAGGTCAGTTGCTCCCGAGAGCGGGGGTCGAAACGGGTATACTATACTACTATCGACAATCGTCCGGAACCAAGCGAAGTTTATGGACAATTTCCTTGTTCCCTACTACCACTGGCATAGTGGCTTGGCCCAAGGTACTCAACTGTTCTCCATATACTCCGCTAATTGCGATGTTGGCTATCCATATTTTCGATGATTCCGTCTTCACTAATGACTGCCTTAGCAGTACTACGCTTGCTCCGGTAGCCAGAAGCACATTTCCAATGTTAAGGGGTTCCATCCAATGTTGAGGGCAGTTTTTGCCAATTTCTGATAGTTGC